>JAVFBX010188114.1:0-13704 GCA_034783855.1 Mopalia kennerleyi | reverse complement strand
TTTGTCTCCGTCGTCATATAAGTGAAATACCCTTGAGTACGACGTTAAACACCAATCAAACAAACAAACAAATCACAATGTCCTGCAGTCTTTTTGTAGCAATGAAGGATCATTAAAATTCCAGCAGACGGAATTTAATGGTTCTTTACTTTGGTTATTTTCCAAACATTCCATTTTACATTGACAAAATTTTTTGTTAACCAAATTTGTATAAAATTAACTTTTGGCTCCTCGTACATGTAGGTATCAAAGCCCTATGTATTTTAAATAAAACAACATTAAATATTTTTCAAGTAAAATTTAGTTTTTATTGAAGTTGAGGGGCTTCTATACGGCCCTTCTTTCAAATTCTGATTATAGTGTTTAATAATAGGGTGACTCTTCAGTATTGAAGTAAAAGGCTCAATCAATAATATTGTTTCTATCTAATTTGTTTTCGTCTTTTTTTGATCAGGTAAGCCTGTTGACTGGTGGTCAATGGGAATCATCCTGTTTGAGTTTCTCGTGGGTTGTGTCCCCTTCTTTGGTGATTCCCCTGAGGAGCTCTTCTCACAAGTCATCAATGGTGAGTTAGTGTGGTTTAAACAATTAGCTAATCTTGTTTAGGGGGAGGGGCGTGGCTACTTGTGATAGGATTTATCTATACTTTCTTAATGTGAGTTGGAGGGTTGCAAGGGAGCTTTCTGGTACTTTCACAGCTTAGAGGCAACATGAAGCTGATGTGTTTGTGATGTCTCTGTATTACATTCCTGTCTTTGTCTTGTCGCTAGTTGTGTTGAAGGAGGCTGCCCTCACCCATTGGGCTGGCACGGCCAAGAATTTGGCATATGTAAGCGAATGGTGATTCCATTTTCTGTTTAATGGATTGTGTTTAATTTGCCTTTTGCACTCTTTTATTAACTAAACTTGACTGAACTTTCAAGATGCTTTATGTTAAAATGCTAGAATAGGTTTGTTCTTTATTCCTATGAAGTAACAGATATAAAGGTGATATTTTAATGATTCCAGTTTACAATCTGGTCATCCAGAGAAGTCATGCTTTAATAGAACTGCATGAAGTATTGGAAAATCATGATATGACATATGTATGTATGTAATGTGATTGTAGAGGACATTGAGTGGCCAGAGGAAGATGATTGGCAGGTAAGAGATGACGCAAAGGACCTAATAACAGGTCTTCTTCAACACGATCCCATGGAGCGATTAGGATTAGGTGGTGCTCAGGAGATCAAGGACCATATATTCTTCATGGGTTTGGATTGGGACGGATTACTCCGACAGAAAGCAGAGTTTGTTCCTAATCTAGAGAACGAAGAAGATACCAGCTACTTTGACAGTGAGTTAAACTGCTTATATAACAAGAAGAAACAGAGAATAGGGAATACTACAGGTGGTGCTTTAATGTAGAAGCAATGTGCTCGTTAGAGTCTTGACTTGCAGCTTGATATTACTGGTTCATCAGCTACGAAGTTAACATTTAAGACATCACAATTGAAATATCGTTTGTTAGCCAAAAACGCAGATCACCTTTGTACTTTCATTAAAATGTGGCGATTTTGTGGTAGGATCCAATTGTGATGGTAAAATGTTGGTTGTTTCAATAACAATATAGGCAGGTTAAAACTACATGTGTATAAGTTACAGTTCAGCTTACAAATCATTATCTCTTGTTAAGGTCACATAAATATTTATAGCATCCCATTCAACAAGGTCCCTCTGACCTCCATGTGGATAACGTGTTTTCCAGTCCTTAGCAACATGTGTGACAAAGCATACAGCAAGTATGTAAGATAATAACGTTATTAGCGTTTATGCATGAATACATGCAATAAATTGTTTCAAATTAGAGTTAGATTGAGTGAATTGTTGATTATGTTGCAGCTCGCACAGAACGGTACAATCATGACTTAGAGACGGAGGATACAGAAGATGACATGGATGATGTGATGTTTCATAGCTTCTCCTCATGCTCTCCTCGTTACAGTAAAGTCTACAGCAAGATTGAGGAGCTAGAGGTGAGTCTACTGACTAATCTCATTCAATAAACGGTTTGGTTTTCCTGAAGAAAAAAAAAAAATCATGAAGCAAAATGCAATTTCGAGGAAATCAACAAATAACTAGCATATAATCAAAATAAATTTGAAATAAAAATATTTATTTTTGACCCATTGAGATAAAACAAGGTTTGGATTGATTTTTTTTTATATAAAACAACTGTTTGTTTTGCTTCTTTGAATGAAGCCACTCTTCTTCTTGAATCATGATATTATCTTTTTAGGATTTTTTAAGGAATATATGTTGTATAAGGAATTATATCACATTAAGTTGCCTGTTCATAGGGCATGAGGTGTAAAGAGATGTCCTTGTAATATCTTAACATAAATGGCCTATTCTAGGAAACATCATAATGTATAACAGCTATTTTTTAAGACACTATGATGTATATATCTTTGAAATATCCCCATGTATTTGAGCTGTTGTTGAAAATATTATGTTGTATATTTCATTTGTGCTATATTGTGCATCTCAGAAGTAGACCATGTAGTGAATGACTCTGGTGTTCAGGAACTTTTATTGGGGAATTCCATTTAGTAAATTATTGTGTTATTATTTTGCTGCTGTAGGAGAGACGAGAGAGGCATCATATATCTGGCCCTCGACATTCAAGCCCTGTAAAGAAGCTGCCCCCTGACAAACCCCCGGTGGAGAGAAAAGATTCCAACCAGTCTGAATGTTCTGATAGCTCTATAGAGATCCAGAACACCCTGAGGAAGGGCAGCTCTACTTCTGACACGACAGGCTCACGGACTGATGTCAGTACGCTTAAACTTGACGAGGAAGTCTTTTCTTCTCCAGACATAGGGTATGCAATAGTTCTTCCTCATCAAAATATCTCTTTGTTCCATATTAAATGCGGCAGTGGCTCAGTGATTAGCATATGTCAGACTATTGATCAATCTTCCATGTACGTGTTACAGGTTTTACATGAGTAAGTCACATCCTTTACTATAGGCTCAAACAATCATTACAAGCATGAGACCTGTGGTACAGCTTAACCTGGAATTAATAAATGTTGAAAAAGAAAACATTTGCATAAAAAGATCAGATTTTATTTCTTGTAGTATGTCTGGCAAATTCCTCTCAAATGCATTATTTGAGAGTATTATGTATCCAGATCCTCCCAAGGCTTTTACTCTGTTCTATTATCTTTTCTTTATGCTTTGGGTATTCTGTTTCACTTCTAATAAATGAACAAGTGTACTATTAGTAAAGTATTTATTAAACACTGGAAATTGTGTGCCAATCAGAGCGAGGTTCCCTGCCAACGTGCAAGGTGTAGCCGATCTGGTTGTGATGTCTTTCTACTTTGTACAAATTCCTGTCTTGTTTTCAGTGGTTTGCTTCATTCATTGTACTGATATGCCATCATGTACCTTAAATATTTTCACCAGCAGTATGAAAAATGTCCTATTTTATACAATGAAAACAAACCTTGGTACCTAGAAGATCCCAAGGGTATGTGAGCGAAAGTTTTATGGATGACACTTGATGAAATTTTTGTTTATGTTCACAGAACTCCTAAATCCAGTGCAGACACGACAGACACCTCACAGAATGACAGTGACAACTCCCCACAACAGTCCTCCAGTTCTACTTCCAGATCCATTCCTAAATTCTCAATCTCTACACTAGAGGACACTGATCTCTCCAAAGGTAACCTATTTACTCTGAATTCTTCTGCGGTACTCAACCGATGCCTTCGGAATGTTAAGTCTACTGTACACGAGAGGCTGGTAGCTCAGCTGTTTCCTCGGTGTGAGGTGAAATTTGAGTAAGGTTTCAGCCTTCAGAGACTGAGGAAAATATCTGTCATATTTTATATTTTATACCAGGAGAGGCCAAGAACTCATCGTGTGCATGTGCTGACTGTAAGCTACCACCTCAGCTAGAAAAAGTAATTGACCAATGCGAACGCGTCACTTTGTCATGTGGCATCAACATGGTGTCTGATACGACATGATACTGATAGATGTTACGTGATTAGAGGACTGGGGGCAAGTTGGCTCAGTTGATAGCTCTCTCGTTTGCAAGGGAAAAAGTAGTGAGAATGTAGCTGAGCTCCCAGCCTCTCGAGGCTGACAGCTCAGCCAGTTCCTCCCGTGTGTGGCAGTCTTAAGGGTGATTTAAACAGTTGACAGAAATATTCAAACTGTCTCCATGCTTAGAAGAGAGAGAAACACTTTCCCAAGGAGAATAACTCACTTTTTATAATTTACTATCAAATGTGTTCTGTCCTCTATTCACAAGTCTCACTATTAAAGTGAAATGCCTATGTTTAAATCCTAAAATAGTGTCAAGGCATCATAACTATTGCAATGGATTTGTTATTTGCAGAGTTGTCTCCGGTTGATGAAAATCGTGAAAAGTCTATTGAAACGAAACTGTCCACAAGGAAGTCTAACATGAAGAAATCCTCTTCAGCTACAGCATTGTCACTCTATATACAGACTACAGGTAGGATTTGTCAGTTTCTGTCCATCTTTGATGTAACACAAAGAACAATTTATTCTCATATCCTGGTCAGTGATTGTTCTTATTATGACCAGACGGCATCCTAACATTGCCCTATACTAATAGACAAGTGAAAATAGTCACATTTCCTGTTTATGTTAAACCCTTAACATATTTGCCAACCTAATGTTAATTATCTCCCTTGTTTTGTCAAGTGGTGTCTGTATTGGTTGGCTAATGACAGATCTGCTCCTCCAATTACTCTTCCTATTGAATTATTCAGACAAACATGGTTAAGCAAGGACAATATAAAGCAGGAACTTTGCTGTGAGAGATAATTATAAGCATACTTTGGTAACTTAGTTTGCAATTCTTATATAACAGCTGTGCGATGCAGTTCCATCCTGAAAATTAAATCTTCGGAACATCCTTGTTAATTGCATTCCTGTCTAAATACATAGCCTATCATTTGCCATGACTAGCTGGGTTGTTGTTCTTGCTGTCGGATATTTTGTTTGTTACCAGTGAAGTTGTGCTTGAATTTCTTCATCTGATGGGGTGGGCATGCTTTTATATGGATGAAATAACCAATAGAATGGTGTTAAGCCTCAATTGAATCATACTTGAAGTGTCAGTATAAGAGCATGGTAGAGTCAAAGAATATTCTAAACTATATTGCTTTAATCTTATACAGATGAGATTACATCACAGCCCATGAATTCACCAGGAGGATCAAGTACAAGTTCTAGAGATGCTTCACCCAGTCGTGAGATTTCACCATTAGCTAGATGTCTCAAACCACCCATTGTCATCAAGAAAGGGGCTCGTGGATTCGGCTTTACTCTCCGGGCTATCCGAGTCTATATGGGAGATAGTGATGTCTACAACTTACAACATGTTGTCGTGGTAAGATGAGTAGACATTATTCACCTGATTCATTACTTGTACAAATGTTTGTGTGGCACATGTTTCATAGAACACCTTCAGACAAAGGGTGTAAGCAAAGCAACTGTAAGCAGTTAAGGATTTATGCAGGCTCCCAAATTCAATAAAAGTTCAATTTTAGCTCATATAAACTTTTCCTGAAATCAAAGGGCTGTAAAATCTGAATTTTTCTCAATTTTTGTAAATAAACAGTAATCACAATTTTTAGTAAAGAGTACTCAAGAAAATGACTTGCATTAACACCGGCTAATTTTTTCAGAAAATCAATAATATGAGCATCATCCCAGTGTCAAGGTTGATCCACTCTGCATCACTCTCGATGATTTCTCCCACTTATGTCAGTGCTCTAGATAACCAGCGTTTTTGGATGCATATAAAATAAGTCAAAACACCTCGATCATAAATGGAAGGCTTATTGAAAACACATAGTAATAAAAGAATACACCTGATCTTTAAAATCCATACGTATTGAACAAATAGCGTTTAATGCTGCAGTCGGTAGTCAAACATAGACATTTCAAAGGGAGATAATCTAGTCAGCAGATCTGCCTTCTTGTGTCACAGTATTCGAAGAGGACCAATTTTGATAATGCAAGATTTTTCTCTGTAGCTTTGAATGCTATGCTTTGTCATATGCATCCTAAAACTGGCGTATCAGTTCAAATTACCCCCCCCCAACATAAAAAATATCTATGTATATGTGGCGTCAAAACATATTATGGTTACTTTTTAAGGAGTAACTCAGTACTCCCCTGATCATAAGCATTACTCCCTTATGATTATTTGGAGGAGTGATGCTCCTTACAAATTATTCCTTATCTGGAGCACTGTATGTATCTCCTATATTTTCAATATATGTAGCCGTATAAATTGACATGTGGCCTTTTATTTGTAATTATAGGCTGTTGAGGAAAACAGTCCATCATATGAGGCGGGTCTAAATCCTGGAGATCTTATCACTCACATTAACGATGATGCGGTACAGAGCTTACTTCATACTCAAGTGGTGAAATTAATCCTCAGCAGTGGTGCGATTCTCCGAATGAGGACTGTGCCTATGGAGAGTACCTCTATCCGCACTGGAGCCAAGAAACGGGTCACACCTGGTAAAATGGCAAAGAGATCCCAGAAAAAGAAACATAATCGGGAGCGAAGTGGTGAAAAGAAGAAGAACCGGTCGTTATTAAGGCGTCTCAGTAACAGGAAGGTTGAGCAGATGTTACCCGGTTCTCCTGTCACTCCCAATAGAGCCTTCAGTCCTCTCGCTAAATCCCTGAGTGTTAATGATGGTGCTTCTTCACACTCTACTCCGCTGAGAGTAAACCGATCCCCTCGCTCTTCTATCTGTGCACAATGGTCACCAACAGACACGGGCCATTCCCCACACTCATCAAACAGCAGTTCTCCAAACTCTAGCACCCCAAACTCTCCAGCTAGCTCCTCCCAATTCAGTCGCCCTAGTTCATTACATGGACTCAAACATAAACTAGCTAGTCTTAAGTCCCCTCGACGAAAGTCTGTTCATAATATTCCATTGTCCCCTCTCGCCCGCACCCCATCTCCTTCCCCGATGCCACCCTCCCCGACTCGCAGCCCTAGTCCTCTAGCTGTTATTCACAGTCACCAAGTGGGTAGTTCACACATGCCTCAACAAACCATTCCTGCCTATCTTAACACGTCCAGTCAAGGCCTAACTCTAACTCCCACAGGCAAGAAGAGCTTCTCACGCCCAAAGAGCTGTGAGCCAAGTTCCCCTTTACTGAGAAGAGCCTTGTCCCCAGACCGTCTACATCCAAGTTCTGCTGAAAAACCTCCCACTCACAGGAAATCTTCCTGGCAAGAGAGGAAAATCAACTTTGATTCATTTTAAAAAGTAATGATGATTTATTGACTCACCTTGTTTCTTGTGATATTTTCAGACATCTTTCTGTGATGTAGCTCTTGTGTGCTATTTGCTTTGTCTGTACATATGTTTCAACAATAAATGGTGCTGTAATATAGGAACTTGCAACTTGGGCAAATAAGTGAAGAAGAAAATATTGATCGTGGCCATTGGGTGGGTTGTGTAATGTTTAACCAGAGTGATCTGTCTCTAATTTGGTAGTCAGTGAGTCTATTATAAGAGTAATATAGACTGGATGAGAAATGAGAGGTGTTAAAAAAGTCCATGTATCTGCTTTGTGTATTGTGGGTAAATACTGCATACCTATTTCTTTAATAATTGGGTTTACATCATTTTGTCCATATGATGGTCAAAGTAATTACCAATTCACACTGATTTGAGTGAGAACGTAAAACTTGACGTCCAAGGATGCGTGGACATGTTTGCTTGAAAACCTCAAGTTGATTTGTAGCCATGAATGTCCTTATATGTTAATACCTGTATTATATTTTCATATGTGTGTATAAGCACATTAAATGTGTTGGAAAGAGTGTTTCATTAGGCTTTTCATTACAGCTTCAGACAGTTATATCAGGGTTCGAAATAAATGCTGGCCCACCTGCCCATGGCCAGTTGAAATCACTGCGTGCATGCCAATGTCAACGTACTGTAGTCCTGCTGGCAAGTTGGTTTTTAGGCTGTTTTCAATTTAAACTAATAGTTCGTAGAGCAAGTCTATAAAACTAAGGGTTTTCAGGTCATGCCAGATGTTTCATCTGACTTAAGATTCTTATTTCTACCCCTGTATATAGTTCGCCCAAGAGATTGATTTCCTCATCAATTGAGGATAGAAAACTTTGATTTACTGATCTATAATATAGCCCACTAGTGTTTGCTGTACCCAACAGTAAAGTCACAATGACCAGCTTCAATGAGAGAGATTGTTGTTTGGGCTTTACCCTATTCTTAATCTTATTTCACCCATATGACAGCATGCCTGGTCACTGGATTGTTACTAAACATCACTGGCAATGACAAGACAGATAATTCAACCAGACCAGCTTTATGATACATGTTAATAGATGTGTCACCAGGAAAGCATCCTCCAGACACCTGCTTCTTTGATCATATATTCTCTCTAGGCTGTAATCTGGCACAGTGGGTCCTCCTAAGATTGGTTTTTAAAACATAGTTAAAGCGAGCTTTTGAAACCTAGAATCGAGGACTGATATGATAAGGAAATGAGCATCTGAGAGTAATATGGTCAATGTCGGGCTACAAACTTAATCTTATCAGTTTTCTCATAAGATTTATATATGCCCCAATGTTAAAGTACATACTCCATTCTTATGTAAAATAACATACATGTATGTAGTTGTCCCTGAAGATCGTGATGTAGGAGACAAATTAGTCACCAATATTGTATGTGTTTCAATGTTTGTCATACTCCTGGATATCTATCAACCAATTTGTCCTGTATAACAACATGTATCAATCTGTTTGTCTCGGACATTTACCTGCTTGTCTTAGATATCTGGTACCACGTTATCCTGGTCTTAATGGCAAGTCTTTTTTTATATAGACACCTGTGACAGAATCACAGTCATGGATATCTATTAACAGTGTACCAGATTGTCATGGCTATCTGATCACTTGTTTTTCATGGATATCTGATTGTCAGGGGTACCTTCATTGTTAATTGTGGATATCTTTCCAACATTTTAATGGATATTTGTCACCTATTTTGTTATGAATGTCTGTCAAAATGTTTGTCATGGATATATGTCACAATAGTTGTCATGGATATCTGTCATTATTGTTGTCATGGATATCTGTCATAATAGTTGTCATCAGGGGTCGAATAAAAACAAAAAAGTTGGGTTTACCCAGATCACCTAAACACAAAATGAACAGTCTTGACAAGATATTCTGGGTGCATATAGATAAATCTGGGTGCATATTGATAAATCTGGGTGCGCTGGAGTGCATGCGCTATTTCGAACCCTGGTTGTCATGGATATCTGTCACAAATATTGTCATGGATATCTGTCACAAATATTGTCATGGATATCTGTCACAAAAGTTGTCATGGACATGACCATCTGTCATCATTGTTGTCCTGGATATCTGTCACACTATTGTCCTGGATATCTGTCACACTATTGTCCTGGATATCTGTCACACTATTGTCACAATGGTTGTCCTGTATATCGGTCAATGTTTGACATGGATTTCTTGTCTTGGAGATCTGCCCTCATTTGTGACCTACATTACATTGTATTATGATGAAGCGAGCAACCCAATGGGCCCATTGTGCTATGCTTTTAATGTTCTATTTGTTGATAGCCTTTGTAAATGAATCTTTATACTGTGTACATATTTTGCCAATGTGCTTTCTAATTAAGGATGGTCACGGTGCCATTGTAAATATTGATGTGTGTTACTCTTTCTGACTGAACATATGCTGCACTATGTCCAAATGCTCAACAACATGTATTCCTTCAGATTTGGTTATTCTTCTAAAGTGTTGTATTAGTACAGGTATCTATAATAGGAGTGAAATTTCTATGAACCTTTTTCTGTTTCATGTGGCATAATATGGAGGCCATTATATTGAAATGGTCATATCAAATATGTGGGATGTTAAAATCATATACATAGCACATGTATTTTCAGTTCTACTTTCCCAAGATTTATATTTTGTGGAGAACTGCTTCATACCCAGCTGGTTAATTGCCAAATTCACCGTCACATTAGTAATTTATAAAGCCTAAATTTTGAGTCCTGTGATTTGAATACTATATAGATTCATCTTGCCAACTAAAACCCAACTTTAATTATACTGAATTATGTACTATTGTAAAAAAATATGTTAAAAGAGATAGGGAGTAACATGATTGTATATAAAATTTATATGATTACTAGCTATATATATATGATGAATTCATTGAGTACATGTGTTTTTAGTTATACATAGATTTAGAAAAGGAAGGGTAAATGATGTTGAAGTGTAAGCTATATATACTTGTATATAGGATATTTGCTATGTTCTGCACTCCCACACATGCTGATACGCACATCGTAGTATTCCGTCAAATAGACTGTATCAACTATTAGTTTTGTTTAGCAAGGTGAATTTGAAGAGAAACGTGATGCATTTATTGGCAAGAAGCATTTCAGTGACAGTGCTACCGCTAAAACATTTTATAAACTTTCATTGTTGCTGGCAAAAGGAATATGGAGAAAATGTTATCCATTCCATAGCAGTGATTTGTCTTATATGTCAACTTTTTAACAGTGAAAGACTTCCCTGTATTTGTTTTCATAAACAGTTGAGCTTGGGGCCACTGGTTAGTGTGTTGGACTTCTGACCCTCTCCAGGTACACAGCACAGACTCAAGTTACCCAGTGGACTTTGGATATATGAATGATTGAAACAAGGGAACTCTGGTGATCACGGAGAGTACATGTATTTACCAGGTTTAAAAGGAGCTTTCTGTTACTCTGGTGTTCTCAGATCTAAAGGGGAACAGGAAGCTGATCTGTTTGTACATTTTGTATTTGTCTCCGTTGTCATATAAGTGAAATACCCTTGAGTACAATGTTAAACATCAATCAAACAAACAATTCAATTGTATAAAGTAAGGCAAATTAAGAAGTGGATAATACATTTTCATATAAGTGAAATACTCTTGAGTATGATGACAAACATCATGTAAATATATCTTTATCTAGCTGTTGTCGGAATTGATTTTGGGCCTGTTCTTTCTTTTGTTTTCTTTTTTGACTTCTTTTTTTTATTCCACACAGGTATTAAACATGAAGGTTGCTTTTTCTAAAACTATTATTGCAATGTTAATTGGTGTGAACAATAGTACTGTCAATGTTCTTTATTGTAGATAGCTCTGTAAAATAAGTTTACGGCAATCTGATGTAGATTTTGTATCTTAGACTTTATGAAACAGATTCAGTCAAATATTATGTGAGGTTTTTTATGAGTGTTAAGCCATTGTTTATGTTGTGCTGTTAATGAAAAATGTATTATGTGGTGATGCAGGTTCACTGGGTTCTCTTGATGTTACATGTGGAGGAAATTCAGTCTGCTTTCTCCATCCTTTTAATCTTATTTAAATTCAGTCACATATTGAATCTTAACATCACCTATTCTTGTTTGAATCAACCTGTGTGAATCTATTTAACTGTATCATGTGATAACCATCCTTCTCCTGTATGAGAAGCTTATGGCTTATCACGACTGATGATCCCCTCTTTCCAGTATAACCGTACACTCCCCCATCCCCAAAAAGAAGAAAAAAACAACACACACACACACATCCTCTATCAACTAAAAATCACCTTTTCCTGAATTAACTGTAAACCATCCTATCCTGTATCAACGGAATCCCCTCCTTCTACTGTATCAACTGATAATCCTCATTCTCCTGTATCAACTGAATCCCCTCCTCCTACTGTATCAACTGATAATCTACGTTATCCTGTATCAACTGATAATCTACTTTCTCCTGTATCAACTTAAAACCAGCCCTCTCCTGTATCAACTGAAAACCATCCCTCTCTGTATCAACTGAAAACCATCCCTCTACTGTATCAACTGAAAACCATCCCTCTCTATCAACTGAAAACAATCCCTCTACTGTATCAACTGAAAACCATCTCTCTCCTGTATTAACTGAAAACCATCCCTCTACTTTATCAACTGAAAACCACCCCTCTACTATATCAACTAAAAACCACCCCTCTACAATATCAACTGAAAACCATCCCTCTCCTCATTCGACGAAAAACCATCCCTCACTGTTTTACGTTTAAGCCCTCCCTCCACTGTCACACCAATACATTCTCTTCTTGTATAAACTTAAAAAAAAATTCTCTATTGTCGCTCAAAAGTTATCTCCCCTGTGTAGGCAAACCCTTGCCCCTACAAATATATAAATGTAAAGTGAAAACCATCTCTACCCTAAGTATATATAAACGCAAAAACATTCCCTCCACTAATACACAAAGACGCTTCCCTATAACCAAACATACATGGCATGGTGCTTGCTTTCAGTCAGATGCAACATGTCTAACGTTATGCTTAATAGATTGTTAACCTTTTGAGATGTTCGGCTGTTTTAGAATGTAAGAAAGTTAAAATCAAAACTAATCGCCAGTGAAAAGTATTAATTTGTATCCATCAATAATTTTCACTTGTAATTAGTGTAGGTATCCCAGACTGTAAATCAATACTTGACTATATTGCGACAGAAATTTAAAAATGATATCATAAGAGTCCACTTTATCCACCCATTGTAAGTTAATTTGGGTTCAGAGTTACTTGTTGTAGGTTAAGTATACAACAAAATCTATATCCTATTTAAACTTTATATCCTTATAACAGATAAAATGATAAACTTTGTAAATAGTTGTATCTGAATATTGTAAAAAGCTTACAGTGTATGTATTCAATGTTGCCCATTTGAAGGGCGTGTGATATAAAACTTCATTTTCTATAATTGACTTTAATCTATTGGTCCTCGATTGTACAATAAATGACAAAGCCATGTTGTTTTGTGACTCTTGACTAAATCGTTGTCATAACTTGTTGTTTTTTTTCCAATATTCGACATTGTCTCTACTTATGGGCCAACCTGCATTGTTCGTTCAAAATCTTGTTTGTAATAAATAAAAATAAATAATTGTGTACAGGCTGCCTTGAAAACAAATTCACCGATCAACTTCAAACTCGCAGTGTAGCTACTTCCTATTAAGAACACCGGCATATAGGTTTTACCTTTTCTGTCGGTATGTCCGGGCTGTATCTTGGTTACTATTTCACATAGGCTTTTGAAACTTGCTTAATGCGTTCTTCTATGTATGCAGATATGCAACGTAGAAAAAAATCCCGGAATTATGCAAATTTCCCCATTAATTATGCAAATTGGCTCTGTTTGTCCGGGAAGCTTGTTCGTGCTGTATCTTGCTTGGTATTTCACTTAGGCTTTTGAAATTTGCATAGTGCATTCTTCTATGTACGCAGATGTGCAACGTGGAAAGAAATCATGGAATTATGCAAATTTCCCCATTAATTATGCGAATTGGCTCCGTTTGTCTGGGAAGCTTGTCCGGGCTGTATCTTGTACTATTTCACTCCTAAGGCTTTTGAAATTTGCATATTGCATTCTTCTATGTACGCAGATGTGCATCGTAGAAAAAAAATCACGGAATTATGCAAATTTCCCCTTAAACTATATGCAATTTGGCTCCGTTTGTCTGGGCTGTATCTTTGTTACTTTTTCACTTAGATTTTTGAAACTGGCATATTGCATTCTTCTGTATACGCAGATGTTCAACGTAGAAAAAAG
>JAVFBX010188103.1:0-13704 GCA_034783855.1 Mopalia kennerleyi | reverse complement strand
CGCCGTTCGAAGGGCTCGAAAATACACGCATTGAAATTAATCTGGTCTTCCATTTGTTTTCAGTTTAAGAATTGAATAAGAACCTGGGGTAACACCTACCCTCTTCTGCCCTCCCCACCGCTCCCCAGGGCGACTGCGTTAATCCCGTATAACCCTAAGAGATTACTTTCAATTCAATTCATCTTTATTTACCCTCTGGCCATAATATATGACATAAGAGCTCAAAGTAATAATTCATACATACATTGCAATACAGTACCCTAAGAGATTACTGACGTGTGAAATAATATTATCAATGTTGTAATACATAATCATTATCATTGTTCCATATTTAAACTTCTTGACAATTGAGGACCGGCAATAAGTAGCTCAAGGTTATATTTGACACTCTAACGTCGATGTTATTTCTACATATGCTATTGCAAGGCTGGTCAGGCATTTATGAATGTTACAGTATTACGAGTAGTATTTTATTCACTAATGTTTGGAATTATTAAGGGCAGGACCGCCACAAAGTCGAGATAACAAACTGTGAATGTATTAGCTATGTGTAAGTAAACTGTGGTTAAATCGACAATATTCTCATCTTGACGAAAATAAAACCCTCAGAAATTGGGTAACATTTTTTGCAACTTTTAGCGATAAGAAAATAGGCGATAAGAAAGTTCTTTGCGCGTGGAAGTCGTAAATATTTTGTAATTAGACTTTGGTAGTTTTTCCACGTTTTCCATCGTCTGGAACCAGAATCGATACATCCGTCTGAAGAAAATGTACACGGACCAGAAAGACAAAGGCTTGTGAACAGATATTAGACTTTCCACTGACAAGCTTAACATAATAGAGTAAAGTGGCTCCTGATGATGGTTTGATAATAAACCGAAATATTGAGTCAATATGAATTTTTCGTCCTTCTTTGGAGTAGTCACTTTAATCTTGGGAACAGACCTAGTATGAAACATAGTGGTTGAGATTGGGTTATTGTCTGTATGAACGGCTGAGCACTTACGTTAAATGAGTAGTTTGGCTTTTCTTATTGGAAAGCAAAATGATTGAAATGATAACTCACTCAAACGAACTAACACAAACCATTGCAGATTAAAGCTGACTAGAGTATATATAGTTTATAAATATACTTTCATGAATGGTTTATGTACAGAAGCATGTTTATCTAGGTCATGTCACAACCAGTAGTCTTAGCGATAATGATGATATAATTGAGCAAAGAAGGAAGCTATGTATACGGGTAAATATAAAAAGAAAGTTTAGCCACTGATCTGTCATTAAAAAAGATATTGTCCAAAACATATTGCTCGAATATATATTATTGTTCCATGTGGATTGTATATAACCAAAAGTGTTTTGACAAGATGCGAGTCATGTATAATAACACATTTAGATGGCTTATGCATTTACACTACCGAAGTAGTGGACGCGGTATGTTTGTTATACATGGCGTTCGATCCTTTGGTGAAATCGTTCGTAAAATTGTGTATTCTTTTATTAAAAGGTCACATTCGAGTAACAATCGGGTGTTAACAATTGTATTCCGTTCTGATATTCTTGTTAACTCCTTAATTCATGCCAAATGGCATACTGTTCTACATGTATGCTAGTGCATACAATTACAATTATAGACCTACCTGACTGTAAACATGGTTATGGACCAAGTGTCTGTTATAAATAAAAATAAAATAAAATAAAAATAAATATATATATCGGTTGATTGATATGCAGCGCAACATCTTGATGCCTTGACTTCTTTAAAGGGCTATAGGCGTTGAATTACTTTAACATAATACACATATTACTTTATTATAAGCAATTAAAATGCAGCCTCCGGTTTATGTTACGGAACTCCTGATTGGTTGACCAGGGATGGTCTAATGCAACTCACCTTATATCGGAACAATATCAGTCATTTCCATTCTGTTCTAACCTTGGATGTAGAGCGGGTCATCAAGAGATAGGAAATAACTGGGGATATTTACTTTGAAATTTGCTGACGTCAACGAAATTAAATTTCATTTAATTACACGGATTAATTTTTAATTTCATTTAATTACACGGAAATATCACTATTTTCTATTTACAAAGGGTTGTGCATGTGAAAAAGGTTAGCATTGTATTGAAATGTGATTTAAACAACGAAACGAGTTGGATTCTTGTGTTTCTTATGGATTTCCGTGGACAATTAAAGGAACCTAAATTGCTGGGTGTTAGAAATTATGAAATACTTTATACTAATTCATAATTTCTTTGACAGAGCGATTCCATCCATTGTTTTCTGTTAAATGTTCTCTAGTATATCTCTTACTACAAATATTTTTCGTCCACTTGATATCCTTTTTTTGTGTTATCGGCAGACCAAGCAAGTTGGTTATAACATTCAACACAAGACTTTTGTATGGATGACCACTTCTGTTTAATATTAGAGCGACGTTTCGATGTAGTTACTAACATCGTTATCAAGCATAATGAGCAAGCATTTGAACAACCGGGTATTTATAACAGTAAGTGAATATACATTTGGAATTTTAAAAATCTTATAATGATAGAACAGTGTTGGAATAACAACGCCAGTCTAAACAATAATATGTATGAGTCCCTAAGGTGTCTTATTATCGGGTTTCTGCAGTGATCCCTGATCCCTTTGGCTGATACCGAGCTAATCACTGCAGACCACCAATGATAAGACACCCTAGGGACTCATACATATTATTGTTTAGACTGGCGTTGTAATTCCAACTCTGTTCTCTCATTATAAGATTTAAAAAATTCCAAATGTATATTCACTTACTGTTATAAATACCCTGTTGTTCAAAGCTTGCTCATTATGTTTCATAACGATGTTAGTAACTACATCGAAACGTCGCTCTAATATTAAACAGAAGTTGTCATCTATACAAAAGTCTTGTGTTGAATGTCCAGCAACGCTAATGTCTCGGAATGCGTACAGTACCCCACCTCCGCCTCGCTCCCATGACGGCCGGCTCAGGTCAATGCGGGTGTCCATTATTGTGGATATAACATATTTGCGAGCTTCCCACTTCTAGTTATGCAATGTTTTAAGCCAATTTATTGCAACTTAAATCTGGTCTTTCGAAATTAATTGCACTTCTTCAGGAGATAAAATAACTAAAAATGGTTATAGTTACAGTTACTCAACTCAATCATTCGCTGAAGGAATTGCTTTCAGCTGGGGCGTAATTCTATCTCATTTCAAAATCAGTATTTTGTAACATGTCGAAGGTTTGCCAAAAATATCTCAGCACAACATCACCAGTAAGTAGATAATATTCGTCAATTTTCGGTTGCGAATTTTTCAGACGAGAAAAACAGCTCGCTTGTTTGTTTGTTTGTTTGATTGAGTTTTAAGCTGTATTTAAGACTATTTCAGTAGCTTGCATATAGCGGCAAGGTTGCTCAATGGATAAACAACACCTCTCCCCTTTTCTCTTTGTCTTCACTGACAGTAGGCACGTCTGACCAATCACAAGCCGCAAAACAGCTAGGCGACAACCAATCAGTTTTGTCCCTCAGTTCTGCGACGATTCTAGCGTGTAGATTTATATTTGTTGTTGTTGTTGTACTCTTTACTCCTCAGTGGACTGTTGAGTTAAAGCTAAATACACCGGTAGCAGAAACTTTTCGCAGAAACTTCAGCTTGCTCTAGAGTTCTCTATCGACAAAATAAAGAATGCTGTGATTCTAATTGCTTAAGATGGATTTAATGCAGCTATTTCAAGTAAGTAGCAATTTTCCTAAAACTACCGCAATTAGCAAGTAGTACCCTTTGGACTTGATGGAAATGGGTGAAAGTAGATATGCGTCAATTTTAATCCACATTTTGATTTTAACACAGGTTAACGGGTATAAGAGTATTCGTTAATCGCAAACTGCCAGGCATTTATCAAATATCGAAGCATCACATAACATTAAACTGGTGAGAACTTGAGTGAACTAAGTTATATAAGTAAAACATGAATACCGCGACGACCCGTATTGAAGATATATCGTTAAAAAGTTATCACACTAGGACAGGCATGTCGATTAATGAAATGTAAAACCGGTGAATCGTCTAATTTTTTAGACAACCTCTCAAAGACAAGTTTCTAAAAAGATCTCAATTTCGAGATGTTATGTGTAACCTGCAGCCATCTCAAGAGAAGATAATGACTATTTATATGGTATATAGATTATGTGATAAATATGTAGCAGCCAAGATATTCGGTATGGGTTAAAACACAAATCAACCTGCAAACTGGTATTTCAGAGAAATATAATGAATATATCCAATAAAGAAAATGATGGTTGCAAACTGTATGGTCCAGAGGGAAGTCTCACCTTAACAAGTATAGGTTCTTTATATTAGTATTTCTCTTACAAAGAGTTATTATAGCAGAGAAGAGTAGCCATTTTAGAAACAATATTTTCATATTGCTGTATAAGGAGACTAGCGAATCGGATGGTAGGTTAGTCCTATTGCGATACAACGTTTGAACAGTTTTGATCCGGTAAGCTTCTGTTTCCAAACGTTTGTGTTTGGTTCCAGATGGTAGAATTTGTGTTTTTCCAGTCCCCATGATTTCAAAATGATCGTTCATCGAACGATAGCGCGTGACGTGTTGCCATGACAGGTAGGCCCAACGTAAGCTAAGACCCCCATAACACAGCATGCCATTTGACACGAATTACTTCCTTGCATAAATATCAAAACGCAATACAATTGATAAAACCCGATTGTTACTCGAATGCAAACTTTTCATGAAAGAATACACATTTGTACCTAAGATTTCAACGAAGTATCGAGCGCATAGAACTTGACATATATTACAGTAATAAACATGTTAGGAATACTGTCGACCTGTAAGTGTGAATACACGGTTCCGCATTCCGCTGTATACCTTTAACTATACCTGTATACCTTTTTATTATATAAGCTTGTTTGATTGGGGTTCAACGTAGTGCTCAAGGGTATTTCACTTATATGACGACGGATTGTACATTTCGAACTGTTCCTTGCTTAACTACTTTATGAACAACCGGGAGAAAACCTCGTATAAACCATCCCCGCGATTGCCAGAGCCACATCGTGTAACTCAGTCATAGAACTAATGGTCGACAGACGGACTCCTACCAGTGGACTGTAAGGCCCCGCATCGAAGTAGGATTAATTGGCAGACACGCTAACCATTAAGCCACGACTTAGGGCGTTTATTACATTACCTATACGCATTGTTTGCGGTATTCTTCGCTCACTGTTAGGCGCTATAAATGTTTATCATGTTTGTTGGATGGGACGTAATATGAACCAGGCCCGATGCTGCCAAGTTAATGAAGCTTAACAAAAAAGAACAAAATAAAACAATAAGTAGGTCAAGGAAGTCAATATTTTATTGAGATTCAATCCAACAAAATACAAGTTGGAATCTTTACTGCTTTTGCTATAAATCTCTTGTCATATTCAAGCAAACTTGACAGATATTTGGAAAGTATCCGCTGTTTTTGAATCTGAAATAATAATTACAAAAATTAATAATAGTAAATATTTACTGTTTACATACATGATACAATTATTTATTATTTGACAATGCATGATACAATTATTTATTACTTTGAAGTGAAAATTAAATTCCTAAATCCCTTTTGTTTATGGACTTTCTTAATCAGATGTTTGCTCCAGATAAGAATGTTTTGTTGATACGGTCTGTAATCAACTTTCAATGCGGGTCGCGTTTTTTAAAGACCTTGCATTGGCGTAACTTTCCGTTTTTAATTGCCTGCCATCATAGCAATGTGAAAACGTGTTATCCTGTAGAATTTTCGCTTCCACAAGACTTTTTAAATACGACTCGCAAATATATAATATATATAATTGATATTAATACCAAGCAGGGTTCAAGTTCATTGTATTAACACATTTGTATTAATTCAATAATATCAGTTGTGCATTGATAGACTTTACCCAGACGAATGAGTAAAATTTAATCTACATAAATGGACATCACTCCCATATTTAGGTGAAGGTTTGAAAATACACGTGACCTAGCCAGGCTCTTATGTATATATTTGTTCATACCGATAAATGCAAGGCCAGTTTAAGTATTATAACTGGAGTAACATATAGTCCGGCGTAAATTAACCATGCACATGGACTGAACAGTATAATTACCACATTGCAAAACACACGGTCCAGGCGTCTTATCACAATACAGAAAGATTGGCCTCGGCCCGTGGCTTGTACTCCAATCACAAGCGACCTGTCCTGTATCGACCACTACCAGCCAACCAGAATCCTTACTGCATCCACCGTCATTACGACTAATGAAGAAAAAGCGCCTTTGTCTACTGTCCCTATGAATAAAAAAACAGATTGGAAATCAATCGAGAGCATGCCCTAGAAAGTTGGCTGACTATACAAGTGTAATATGTACATTATCATGGCGAGACCAGAATGGAATGGGTTTGACCGTAATGTCATCGTTTCCATTTTCTACAGAGAGGCAAATGACAATGCTCTCATCCTGATGTTGAGCTAACTACGGCAAAAAGAAAGCCTTCACGCCCCCTTCCCCCCCATCACCCCACCCCCTCCCGAACGAAAATGAATGCCACATCAAAAGATAACAAATCTTACTCGCGTAACACATTCCTGCGTATCGTGTATTGACAATATATATGTCAGGGAGCCAGTAAATATACAGAAACAGTAAAAATATTAGCGAGCGCTTGCACGAGCTGGTGTCTGATAAAACGGGCGTCTTTTTATTCCTGCCAAATTACTCTGACGTCTCTTATTTGCTTTAAACCGGAAGAGGTCTTACCTCCATGCCTTACATATATTTAAAAAAACAGCAACTATATTGACTATAAACATCATAGCTCCTCTACGTAAACTTTTAATAATAATTTTACAATACTTTTAGTGCATCAAATATAGGGCCTATGTTTAAAATAAAGCGACAAATTTGTCTCTCACTTTGCTGGTTTGTGTACCACTGTCTCTACTGAAATTATTGTAAAATTATTATTCAAACTTTCCGTAGGGAAGCAATGATGGTTATATTTAATATAACTTCATTGCTCGACAAGACCGTATCAAAATCCAAGTAGACGGACGACGGCATTTAACAGAACGATGTACTGGCTCAATATCGATATTTATTCTACGGCAAATGTAGCTTACTCAAAAAGTCCTCTGTATTTTAAGCAGACCTGGGGTGCCTGTTGGCAATTGGTTTGGGATGGTAATCAATAACTTCCTATGTGTGGTAGGATTGACAGGTTGATATTATATGTCTACCTGGAGGAATAGAAGGTTAAGGGCATTTCTCCTGTGCTTTGGGAATTTTAGGGAGAATGAAGTAAAGCCCATTTTAGAAGTCTCCGCCTGCGATTCGGAATTTTGAGTCTCTAAAGATATAAATAATAGTCATATAAATTGTTGTTGGCTTATCGTAGATAGACAGACGAAGTCACCGGGAAAAGGAATTTAGTTAGTTAAATAAATTGATTCGTTAATTTCTACAAATAGCAAGCGGTAACCCAAGTGACTTACGCGATTACGTCGCAAAAATAGAGACTCTTCCCGGTCAAATCACCGCTGGATGATTCCATTATCCTGTCTTTACTCATAAAAGACGTAGTCGAGGATGCGCTGCCATTGAAAATGAAATAAGCCACGGATTTTCCGTCTGTTAGAAGCTCGAGTTTCACCTGTATCGGATGGATGTAAATTTATTAGACGATGAACGAATAATCTACTTAATATAAAGGTCTCTGACACTGTCAACCACATAATTGTAATTAATAAACTTATTCGTTATGGGGTACAACAAATTAAGGAGTCTAACCCTATCTAACAAATCGTTCTCAGTTGATTGTAATACTTCCCTTTCGCGATCAAGACCAGGGATTTGTCATTTTCCACAAGGATCTATACTACGGTCCCTTCTTCAAACAATTGTGAAACGCGGAAGCCTAGCAAATAACACGGTTTTAATTTCTGGGATTTCTCTAAAACGACAAATAATTTGGATCGGTATTCAGACCGTTGTAAAATTTTGGCTGCATGTTTAGCTTGCTTAACATTTTAAAGTCCAAACTGCTAAAGAAAAATTGTCCCTCAAGAAACGCGAAATCCCGACCGAACACATCTTCACGTTGCAATGGTCAAAATGTGTAAAACGAGACTTCACATTACAACCTCTTGCTGCAATTCGAGACAAAACAGTGTGAACAATTTCTTTGGACTATTGCAGAAGCAAGCAGCCAATCAGAAAGCCGTTTACACATCAAAATCCACAACAAACAAGCTTGGCGTCACTGTCAATTAAGGCGTCTGTAGTGATGGCAGGACTCGTTAATGGGCCTAAGATGGTGCTTTATATTACGCTCTAATATGCAGCAGCTTTTACATATATAACTACTGACTGTTCATTTCAACCGCTGCATATACGAGAATGTTTAGTGCGAGACGGGATCAGTTGGCGATATTGGAGACTAGATATCAAGAGCCAATCAAGTTGCGTTTTATAGCGCTTGTTTGGTTTGTATTTTGTTTATCTCGTATCAAGGCTGAGGACAAGGTTTAGCACGTGGCGGGAAATGTGGAGTTGTTGCTGTCATCCAATCAGCGTTATTAATATTTTTCTTTTTCATGTTTTAAGATTGTAGGTAAATTGGAAATGGTAAATATATACAATAAAATAGATACATACTTTAAAAAAATATATATATTACAATAAAAGTTGACAGAAATTTTAGATAAACATATAATACAATTGCTTAATTTATAGCTATGATAAAAGCATGTACTTTAAGTTTGAAGACCTTTCCAACATGCTATTGACGATTTAAATTGGTCAAAGCCTGTACTCTCCTGTATTGCTTTTGTTACACATGGAGCGGTGTGCGCGTTTTAGGAGTGGGTCATATGTAGACACTTGGTCCTTGTACACAAGACGAAGACCACGTTCCTGTAATTTTTCAAGTTTATTTCCATCGGTTTTATTACTGCTGTGTCACACAAGACAACAATATGTGATGTTTGAGAACAAAAGCTCTCAAAACAGCCATTTTTACGTTCTCGTTAAGAATTTTTGAGAGCCGCTTTAGAGCGTTCAGTTGTCTACCTGCCTTCTTGCAAATCTCCGATATATGACATTTAAACGCTAACGTTTTGTCGAAAAGGGCCCCATAATAGTTTTATATTTGATTGACTTTGTATATTGATAGCATCTAAATAAAAATAAATAAATAATAAAAGTTTTGTGTTTACAAGCAAACTTTGAAATTTATAGATAACTTACATCACAATTCTGGGTTGGGATTTGAAGATGAACTATTTGTCTAATATGCACAGGTGGAATTTATGTATTTTAAGTGATAAGTGGACTTGAATCGGTTAATTTCACCACAGTACAAGCTGGGGTGACCCCAGAGTGTCTGCCCTTTATCTTTTCTATATACGTAGATGGTATTTATGATGCCGAGCCGGGCCCCTATGAGCGTGTCTAGAATTTGCGACCACAATAAAATACGTCTAGTGTTTGTCATAAATGTTTTTTTTAATTGCAGATTTATTGATTTGATGAAACACAGGAATATATAAATTGATACGTTACGTTAAGAGGTGACTCATTTTTCACCAACTTGACCCTACACAGACATTTTCTCCCTTGCATGCATCTGATCAATCGGTTTTGGTCCCCATTGGTCGGCCAGTTGAGACCTGTATACGTCTGCGTTGATATCAGTGCTATTACTAGCTGCTTGTCCCAACCACGATTTCAATACAGGTTTCCCAGAACCACTTTTAGCACTGAACAGCAGGTCCCATTCTGTTAAATAGATTCAGTGAAATTGCGTCAATATGCGTTTTTTCTTTGGTGTGTCTCAAATACAGTGAAGCTTTCATTCAATTGAAATAGCTATGATCTTCTGACACCAGCTGCAGTTTAAGCTTTGGTTCTATCAGTAGTATACTTGTGTATCACACTTGTAATTTGTAGACCATAGATAAATGAGCTAAATCACTTAATTATATCACTAAAGGACTTCACTGAAGGTAGATTTGACCTTAAATGGGGTTTATACCGAAATAATGTAAATTATAAAGTTGTTATGCTTATTTTACATACCTTGCGTTGATACACATGTTCCACTAATCACGGCTATCTCCCATGAGACGAGCAATATTACTAAGGATGCAACAAAGCCTTTCATTGTACAACAGCGATGTTCAATTCTAGAATGTAAAAAATAGCTCTTTTTATGAAATTGCGTCCGTCTTGATCAGGAACATCACATATATATTTGAAGACATGCAGCCGTGACATAAATTCCCTCCAGGATAATTTTGACTGGGTTTAATTAAACTATTGTGTATACAGTATTTTCGTTATTTTGAGATAACACTAAGTTTGAACAGACTCTAGTGCAGACAAATTTTTCAGGTTGAAACCCGTCCGGAAATCGAACCCACGAACCGAATCGCCAGCAGTAAATGCTGGCCACCTAGACCACTCAGCCATCCGGTCTTCTAGCTTTACCTTTTTAAACATACCAAAGTTTGTTTCGGAAGTTTGAAGCGATCGTTTAACATCGGTTCAGCTTTCAACACTAAAACCTTCATGGAAGATACATTGTCAAAAAGTGATATTTAAGTGGATGAGCACAGATATCCTGTGAACTGCCTATTTGTTAATTTGTTTGAACTGTTAAATAACCATGACCATTGTTCACTTATGTTTGGACTTTTAAAAATTTGTTCTGACATACATAACAATCAAGTCACTTCTTTAATTTAATGTTGTAATTCTATGTGTAAATTTAAGTTATGCCATATTATTATCCTATGAAATTGAGTAATTACGTTTTAAATAGTTCACATATTTATATGAAGTATGCCTGGTTTAACTATGTACATACTAGGATTTTTAATGGCCAATATAAACGTTTTGTGTACTGGTTCTTTATACCGACTTCTCGGAAGCAAGCAAGCCTGGGAAGGGTAAGCTATAGTAGTTATGTTGTTGTTTAAGATTATTGGCGTGTGCCACTCCTATACAGGAATGATTGACCGCTATAGTAGTTAGCTTGTTTGGGTGAAGGGGGTAGAATCCAGCCCATGCCAAGATAGCCCGTCTACGTGTACTAAGCTAGCGTACTGTTTGCGGATTGCGACTTCTTAAGCACACATTTTGTAAATCTCTTCTACATTGCGGTAAAACCGTTGCTGTCTGATTTTTCCTGTTATAGTGTTGGTGATTGTCATTGATGAAATGTCTGATTGGTTTTCTGACCGGCACAGAAAGTGTTCTGACATTTTTAGCGCAATGAATTCCTAAGCCGAATACGAAGGTCATCAAACCGTTCTTATGTTAAGAGTCTGTACTGATAAACACGAGAAGCAGAAAGCGATTTTAACTATAATTTTTAAAATTTGTTTTCCACAAACACTGCACCTCGCAAAATGGGGAAGTGACTTTGTAAACCAAATGGCAGTTGGGTAAAGTAATTCATATTTTGACCCTCAAGTCCACCAGGGAAATCATCTACCTCATTGTATTGATGCAACACATTAACTCTTCTAGCGTAAAAGCTCGCAAACAAAATAACCCATGTGTGCTATACTTTAACATATAATAAAACGACAAATAAGATTCTTTATTTATAACTACCTCACCAATCAGCTTACCAACTAACTAACTGAGTTCCAAACTAGCTAAAAACGCGTGTTTAATTGGTTAAAAAAACTTGAACTCAATGTGCCGTTGATGTATTAAACTGACAAGCAAAGCATAGACTACATGCATGTAGATAAATGGAAATTCTAAACGTAAAAAGGGACTATGAAACAACAACAAAAATAACATTGAACTATACCAAGCAGTTTTGTCATTCAACAAACTGCTGAACAGCTAAGACTTACCGTGGCTTAACCGACTTACCCAACGAATAACAGATCTGTGCCAGTTCAATTCTCCGTCCTCCACCTGACGCGTTCTGCCTTCCTTCACTGTCCCAACACGTATTTATACCCTTTCTCCATTGTCTGTGACTTGTGGCCTGTTTTGATTCGTCACTCATCAAATGGACGGTACACTATACTACCATTGGTCGATATTTATTATTATAATTTCCTTTTTATTTCAAATCCATACCGAATGCCAGTAGATAGGCACATATTAAATAAATAAAAAATACTAACCCAACAGCTGGACGACCACATACATGAAACTGTATAAATTATATATGCACAATTTATTGTTCTGAGAAACATGTATCAAGGGTTATAATGAAATAAATGGTATTTCTTTCAAATGAATACATATAATTTTACATATCTTTAAAGCCTTTTTAGGTTTATCCAGTGTAGAATGACGACTTAGTCGAA
The DNA here is from genome assembly GCA_034783855.1 of Mopalia kennerleyi. NCBI lineage: Eukaryota > Metazoa > Mollusca > Polyplacophora > Chitonida > Mopaliidae > Mopalia > Mopalia kennerleyi. The sequence goes on along the minus strand of JAVFBX010188103.1, from coordinate 1,304 downwards.
TTCGTATAGTTCTCTTATCTTATCGAATGTGATAAATACTTCTTTGATAATTTTAATAACTTGATACAATTAACACCAAAGTGAACATGTCTTCTTTAAAACAACAGCCTTAGTTGAAAAGCTCAATTGAGGTTTAAAGCCAAACCGAATTATTTTTATCCATTTAGACAGTAAAACAAGTATCGTCAAACGATGCGATGAGGCGGCTTGTGAAATAGACAGTCTCTGATGGATTCATTATTGATTTACAAAACATAATGTCGTAAGGCCCGATCACACAGGAATATAAATTTAAACTGACTTAAATCTGAATCGGTTTAAATTCTAAGCCAGTTCGGACAAAGGACCATTCGACAGCTATCTGAACTGACTTTAAGCCGGCCCTACTGTGGAAATCGGCTTAATGCTGGGTCAAAATACATATACAGAGTGTTGGGCCTGTAAACCAACGACACCCGTGTTCCAATCCCGATGGAGGCAAGCAAATTTTTCTCACTTCATTTATTCAAAATATGGTGTCGTCAGAAATATCCACAAAGAAACAAGGCCACGCAATCGCACCCCGATTAACACCAACTTGTTCCCAGAAGAATGTTTACTCGTGAACAACAATAAAACACGGAATCCGATCGGAAATAATAATGACATAACGGAAAGGATATTTATCTATATATACTTCGATATTGCATGCATTATACAAATGGTTACTCATAATTCAATAAGAAGAGAATATTATACCGTGAAGTTTTAACACCATCAATATTGCTTCGCATCTCTCTTTCAAAAAGTGATATTGCAGTGCAGTGAAATATCATATTGATGCGTAAAGAAAATCTAATTTCATTATATTAGAGCCCTAAGGGCAGTTTGTTTGTAGAGTAACAATGCTGATGTTACTTAGCACTGAAGGAATATGAACTTCCTAACAGTATTAACACACTTAACATTGTATTGCTATGCTAACGTCCATTACACTGCATGGAATACACTGCATTCATATAAGTGAAATATCCTTAAGCACGGCGTTAAACCCCAATGACTTACTAAATATTCAACAAAATCAACCATGAGGCTCCACAGAAGGCACACCCAATATAATACAAGGTACTGTCTCTAGTCCGGCCACATGCAGGACAATGTAGATCAGTTTATAAGGTATTATTTTCACCAATCAATATTCGACTATTACTTTAGTTCCATGTCTCAATGTGCTGCAATATTTTATTTACGTCAATAAAGTTAGACCGCGGTTCGCAGTTCGCGGTTCGCGATTCGAGGGGACCAGTCATTATTTGTACCGCTGT
>JAVFBX010188092.1:0-13704 GCA_034783855.1 Mopalia kennerleyi | reverse complement strand
GTAATACGCGCGAACGGAAAAGGGGACGCCTGGGCTGACTCGGGGAAGCCCGAGTGACTCGCGCGAACGCAACCCAGATGATTTAACTATGGGCATCTCCAAATCACACCACTTTGGACGTTTAAATGCAGCTGTAAGTGCAGACTTAAATGCTTGATATATTTTTCTGTCACAGTAGAATGGTAAATGATATCTTCTGTTCGGTAACTGGGTCTCTTCAGACAGTATTAAATTACGCACCGGAGAGCCTGCAACTGTTCTGGGAGAAGAATGGTTAGCGGGTCCTTGGATGGAATATGACAGAACTTAACATAACAATCAAAGAATTAACAGAATTCCGGGGTACCCGAGCCATCCTAGCCGCCCTTACCAAACTTCAATACACACGTGCATAGATTTTTCGTTGATCATAGGAGAAATATTTCTTTAAGGACCAGTCCCTTGATATCCTTGGACATTGGTTTTGATATTTGTGAACGCATTCGTTTTTTCTCTTTACGTGAAATATACTGTACTGTGGCGGAAATACTTACCGTGAAATGTGCTCCGAACCTGACCTTCTTGATTGGCGTCTTGTTTTTACGAAGTAAATATTTTCTACGACTGATACAAATTGTGATGGACCCCAGTATTACTAAAACTGATAACGGGATCGCCAGGAGCGCCATATGGTTCTTGACAGCGACATCTTTATCCAATTCTAGACATGAGAAACGGAATTTGGTATTAAATCAGCACCAACAACTGAACCGTTATTCATTTTGTTTTGGCCTTTTCTTAGAGTTTATTGTTGACTAACATTTTTACGACGCCTTGTCACGGAAATACACAAACCAGCGACAGCTTTATTAGTTAGGATGAATATTTGATCTGTCATGACAAGGTCATCCATAAGCAATGATACAAATGTCTGAACATACTTCCAGAAATTGAGCACGGATTTTGGATACGTTGATGAATTGTTAGCCTGTCAAATGGTGAATCGTTAGTTTGTCATACATTGCGATAATATCTTATACTGTTTGTTTGACCTACTACGCAGTGGAAACTGACATATGTCAAAGACGACACCTTGTTATTTCACATCAACGATAATAAAATGTTGAATGACCCTCGATGAGGCACTCCAACATATTTCAAATGCGGCATAATTCTACGAGACTCAAACAACCTCTTGCGGCTTGGCGCGAGTCAGCTAAAGGATACACTGCTTGAAAGTATTGATTTAATACAATCAAACCCTTTTGAGACCACAAAATCCGTTTGAAATTGTACACTTCCAGTCTAACGTCGTCCTAAACACACATCAAATCATTTGTTCAGTTTTTTTTGTCTGTACACTACAATTGATATCTTACCGGGAAATCGTACAACGAACACTACCCTTTGACCTTGACCTCCAGGGCTCACAGCGAAAACTGTTATGGAGTATCTATGGAAGGGGTTAAGGCCTGTCAGACTTACATTGCGGCTGGTCTGAAATACGAAACAGATATGTATATTTCAGTCATGTCAAAGTCTCTCTACATACATAATCAAAAAGGTTTCGCAATTCTACCATTAAAGAATTTCAGATGTATTAGTTTGGCAGTTTTCACAAAACGGATAAGGTAGCATAATCGGTGGATAAATTTTATATTAAATTAAAAGACTGATGCTTACTGATAGGAGTAAACGAATAAATCGCTCACAAATATTTTGCGATAGTTTATTCCCAGTCTAATTATATACAAAAAAAGAAAGAAAAGAAATACACAGTAGCAGATGGGACCAAATAAGGAATCAGGTAGAAATCTTGGTCGCTTTATTAGGATAAACGTGCGAAACTTAGTTTAGGTTATATATGGTTTGCAGATAACATTACAATCCTTATCCGAGAATAATCGCGGCCTTCTCCAGTAATCTCTATGCAGATAATGGAACCGACAAAAGGAGTCAAATCTCCTCACATTAAATCGATTCTTATGTCTATAAAAAAGTAGAAAAACACCATGTTTAACCGATAATCTGATCTCTGAACCATTCGTTCCAGCTGAGGACAATACAAATCTTAAAATATAGCTACTAAAGTAGCATTGTCGGGGTTCTGAGGATATCAGGGGCATATAAGCTAGACTGTGTGCTTGTTATCTTTAAATAATTAAGAATTGCGTAAAACTTAAATATATAAATCAATCAATCAAGCAGCAATTAAAAAATCTTACCATCCGTATAACTCAAACTTTAATCTTACTACATTGTCTTCAACTGATGTAGTTGGGCTTCTTTATGCATTTTTCCTATGCACGGAATCTTATTTGAATTGAAGTTTAGGGCATCGTTTGATCTGTCTGACACTATTTGCTTCCCTTAATTTGTAATCATGAGCGGAACGAAGTAGTGCAAACTGCAAAGTAAATCGGTCAGTGGCAGTGTTACGGTATATTTCTACCTTTCAAAATGGCCATCACGTGACCTAACACATGTCAACTTTTGTCCCCCGACATATAGTATCAACTGCCAGAATTTGAACTTTAAGCTTTTATTAATTTACGAGATAGTAAGACTAAAGCAGAGTCTATTATAATAATTATCCCATCGTTTTCAAAAGGGGTTCTGACCAAAAGGCTTAAATCTCTAATAATAATAATCCTATTTATTTCAATAGGGGTTCTGGCCAAATGGCTGAGAACCCCTAAAAATAACAATAATAATCCTATAGATTTCAAAAGGGAGTTTGACCAAAAGGCTTAGAACCCCTAATAATTCTATCGAATTCAAAAGGGATTTTGCCCAAAAGGCTTAGAACCCCAAACTAAATCATTTTTTTAAACACAGACGTTGCTTGGTTTAGGTAGCTGAGTATGAAGAGACACATGGGAACCTGGTAAACAAAGCATGAAACACATGCCGTAACTAACCTATTTTATTATTCCACGAGGAAATGTATGATGGCTTTATTACTCCGGTAAAAATAAGCCGCTAATAAAAACAGATTGACAAACTCAAAACTTCTAATAAAACAGAACATATCCGCTTCACTGTCAAACTAGTTTCTTGGAATGAAACTAACAGTGCATATCGATCACTGGGTGATGCCCACATGGTTAGCTTCAACATTATATAAACTGTAAGAAGTTCCTTTGCCGTCAGACTGTGGGCGGCGATATAGATCACTACTGAAGAAAACAATACCGTCAGACTGTCTGGTCGGCGTTATAAATCACTTCTGAAGATCTATTTTACGATAGATTTACCTCTTTAATGCTCAGTTCTTTGAAGTAATTCAATCTTTTTCTTTCACAACTTCTTTATGATATCGAATTGACCCATTCTATGTATGTTTCGCAAATAATTATGTATATTTATTGTGAAATATACCAGTTTTTCTATAAAATTGACAAGAGCTGATCGTGTCAAATGCTAGTTGAATTCCATTCAAGCTGTGATTAATCTCTTCTTAGACTAACACCAATCTACCTCATGGGGCGCCAGTGAATAAGTGCTCAATCTACAATACACGAAAACTGTTGATAGGCGTATATGCAGACTGTTAATCCTCTCCAGGTAGCTACATGTATTTAATTGATTGTCAAAACACCTCTGTTGTAATAATGTAGTCAAGTTTTATCATCAAAGTTAACGGTCTTCTTATTCAAATTTTTTTATCGGGTCTGCTCTAGGATAAAGATTACTATCTCAACTTTTTGAATATGCAATAATAAAAAAATCGCAAATTTTGAGTTAGAGTATCCTTAAAATACAAGGTTTTTGCTTTCTGACGAACATTTTTGTATTGTTTCTTTGTTCAAGCAATATCAATCGGTCTCTATCTGTGTGTGTCTTCTTGTTGTTATACAACATTTCTTTATAAATTTTCTTTTTCTATAACATTCGGAGCTGAACTATACAGTTTTACGAACGCTGCTACTGTCTACACTGACTAGTCAGACGAAACATTCTTCAAACTAATCAAGTATATCTGTCAATATTGACCTAAATTTTAAAACATATTTTATTTCAATTCATACTCTGTCGCATGAACTTCGTGTTACGCTACATGAATATTTTGGTCACTTGCGCACTAAACAAATTGGAACATGTGGCGACTTTTACATAAGATCAATAATCTAAAAGCTGTTCAAACATCTTACGTATTGTTGCTTTGTTATAAGGTAATGAATAACACTCCACCGGTGACTCTTACAAAGGTGAATTTCCCAATGTGTTTATCATTATGTAACTGCCATTAACTTTCCTTAAACCCGTTGACTTACACAGATCGAGAAGATTCATACCAAACATGTTTGTTATTATATCCTTAGACGATCTGACAATTGGGTGATCAGTAATATAGTCCTGTCAAATTGTAACATCGTTGTCAGCAAAGTCAGGTTTAGGGCCTGGTCGAGATTTAAAATCACCCGTTAAAATTACTTTTTTTCTTTTTAAGTACTCTTGGACAAAGACTCTAAATCAACAAAACATCACCATTCACCAGCATAACTATTATTTATGCAGACCAATATCACTCTTACTGTTTACATAGAAACAATAATGTCATTTTATGGATAAACTCACCGTCTTTCCCCTTCTGTCAGTCCTTCAATGGTCCAGCACAAAGCGGAATGTCACATTCACTGCGTTTGTCCTATCACCTAGCTGGCTTGTAGGAAAAGATTCGAGTGCTGCTGTAACATATATAGGTTTCTCCCCTTCAGCTCGCAAACTTCCTTCTCAGTATAGCCTCAATAAAATTATGCATGTTACATTTAGGTGGGCAATGTCTTTCTTCCCGTGGTACGGATTCCCATATTGTCGTTTTATAGTTGCTGTTCAGTGCTATATATCTTTCTCTCACAAACTCCCCGTGTCGATAAAAACTGACCTTGGCCACGGTTGGTCGACTGACACTCACCCTGTTAGACCCAGAGTCGGTGGACAGGATCCCATTTAATCTCATACCCGGTTGTACCTAACCCAAGCTTTGCGTTGAAAAGTGCCTGTAGCTTCTCATCAGCATTTCCGGGTAACTCATAAAACAAAAAATTCTCATATATCTATAATTGACAAAAATCTAAATTATCTCTCATTGCGTCCATTTCATTTTTAATACCCGTATTCTGTCTCCCCATGTCGCGAGTTACCGGAAAAGAGTAGGCTATTATTTAACTCCAATTGGTTGGAAATAAATTGTTCCCCCTCTTCAAGATCCAAATTCTTCGTTTGGCGATTTTTATGGTGACACCCAAGCTGCTTGCTTAGTTGCATATTTGTTGAACTGCATTGTTTAAATGTCGGTGGTACGGGGACATGGCCAAAGTCTTGTGGTATTGGTTAATGCTTCGGTTAATAAATACTGCTTCCTGTGGGGATTAACTGGATCGTTGTAAGTATTCTTGGTACAGACTATTGTTTTCGCTGAAGTCTGAACACCTCGAGTGACCCAGGATTACATAATTCTATTTGACTAAGCAGATTTAGCCGATGTTAGATCAACAGGATCAAATCCCAATAACAGATCATTGGCATGCATTATTTGTGGAGGAAAACTTGGGAGCAAATTTACTCAGAAAACTCACGATCGGTTACTGATTAACTGGGGGAAAGCTTTCTTCGTAATATGAAATGATGTTTGTTTGTTTGATTGAGATTTAACGTCGTTCGCAAGGGTATTTCCCTTTTATCACAACATTTGTCCATTTAACTCTGTTTTTTACGAGGTTTACGAGGTTTTCCACCATACTAGGGCAAGGAACAGTGTGAAGTGGACAATCCGTCGCCATATAAGTGAAATACCCTTGGGTACGACGTTAAACCGCAATCAAACAAACAAACAATCATGTGATGGGACATATCAGCCTATACTCTTTAGATAGTCATTGGTCAGCTTCCGTAAATGGACACGTCACATGCCCAAGTTTAGGTCTATTAAGTTGGTTCTAAATTCGCTGTCCACATTATCAAAGATTACGGATTTGGCAGAAGTGAACATGCATGCACTGTTTCTATACAAGGTGCTCCAGCATCTTGTCTTTTAATAGATGAATTATTCTTTTTGTTTTGTTTGTTTGAGTGCTGTTACTCAAAGGATATTTAACTTATATGACGACTGATTGTCCACTACATAATTCTCCTTGTCTAATTACGGTGGAAAATCGGGAGGAAACCTCGTACTCCCCCCCCCCCCCCCAGTTGCCTGATCCACGTCATGTATACTCATATATACCTGCCGGACTGGATCCCGTTAACGTAAAATCCAAGTAGGATTGGTTAGTGCACACGCTACCACTAAGCCACGGGCCCCGTGGCCTTAAAAAGCCACAATAAACACACACAATTATATGAGTCATATAATTCGGGCCGTGTTTAATAGAGACAACACCTAAGTGAAACAAAATCATTCGTCAAGAGTTATCGGTTCTTTCCATTTTCTAAATGGAGTATTAGGAACAACAACTCTAGCTAGAGAGTGTCGTAACACCAGTCAAGCTAAACAATTGAACACAGTTCGTTTAGTTTAATAAAGTACCAAGAACAACAACGTATGTTAAGCAAGAAAAACATACCAGTTTATTTAAAATAATTATTAAATAATTGTTAAATTCAACAACACAAATACTGTGTTTCAAAGGGGGAAAAATAGAGTTGGAATATATAGTTTGTAATTAGCAGTTATAAAATTAGAGTTCAGAGTTTGTGGAGAGCTTTTGTAATCCTGTAAGAGTCCAATTGGTATCTGACTTGTTAACTCACGTATTGTGGACGATTGATGCCATATCATTTTTGTAGCTATACATTGCTCCCTATTCTATAAATATTCACATCATCGTCATCAGAACAGTAAGTCTTTTAATTCAATCACAACATTTCGTGAAATAGTTTTGGTGAGTATTTATTGACTCATAGTCAATGCTTTAGCGAGAAAAGCGTTACGGCATGAACAGTTTACCGTTCATCAGTTTCTAGAATCAATTACTGAATCGGCTCTTATACGATTATGAATGATATCCATCCCTTCATTTTTCGTAATTGCGTATTACAGGCTATATATTTAGGCTCGCTGTATTTTTAAATTTTCTTCCTCTGCAAGTGGCCTGGAACCAAAGAAATATCATTCAGAAAAAACACCGGGTTACTTGAATTTGTTTATTAAAATGTTGTAGTGTTATTTAAATGGATTCAAAAACAATCCTAGCACAAGACTGCTGGCAGACATTGACAAAAATACAAGATAAAAGTTTTGATTAAAGGATCTGATCCGAAACAAATCTACAATTATGTAGACCTAGCTTCTAGTATTGTGTTTCCCAGTTTTTCCATCTGTTAGCAGATGTCATGTAATCAGGATTGTACGCGATTGGTCAACATTGTCTTGATTGGTAAAAAAGACCAATCACAGATATGCTTACGAAATCTTGGTAATGAGAATTCCATAACTCTCACTGAGTAAACGTGTTATATGTCTTTTTATTGGCCAATAGAGATCGGCAACTTTCATGAACACCACAGTACCCGACGGCGTCGCTTGTTGTAGCAGTGTGCCAGAGTGAACTTTTACGACATACATAGATTGGTTTTCGATAACTCATAGTGTGGAATTTGTAGCGTAAATGACCAAAAACAATGTTGCTCATTAACTCAAAAAGGAACAGGTCAACAGATGCCACCTGCTACGCACCCACTCGGTTGTCCAAAAATGAATGATTGGTGTCTAACACTGTACGTGAGGATCAGTTTCTTATTATAATATATAACGATGTACGCTACAGGGAAAATCACAGGAGACAAAAAATGTTCTAGTACTTAGCTTTGTTGGAACCCATTCCAAAAGAAAAACCGAACGACTGTTAGAGAGCAAAATAAAAAAAATTCTCACGCCATATAATGAATCATACAGATATAAAATGCATAACATAAAGATCGTCAAAATTCAAAGCGAGACAGAATTTATTTACTTGAGCAAGCCTGTTATACAGTTGCAAGAAAAAAAATCCCCCCCCCTAAAAAAAACCCCAACAAAACAAAACAACAACAGCAAAACGACAAACAAACAAACAGTTAATTATTTGTCATAAAATTTGTGCATTGCGTATGTGCCAGAATATAAAGTATTTCAAGTAAACTAACGAAAAATGTAAAAAAAAAAAAATACATTACATGAACTACATAACCTCATAAGAGAAATTGAAAAATGCTAAGCGAGAAAATGTATTGAAGCCAAATCTAAGGCTACATGGGAGAAGAGTCAGAAGACACTCAATTCGGTGGCACACAACTGGCAAAACAGTTACAGTACATTCTGAAATGGAAAACAAAAATCACAATAATAAACAGTTACTTAAATACTTCTGAAAATATTAATTAATCAGTATGCGGAAATCGATTTGTTTTGCAATGAGGAAAGTATATTTATAAGTATGGTCGAGCAATTTAATAATTTTTTTTAGCAATGTATGGAGAACAATGTAATTATGTGTTGCGTTTAAAGCTGTTATAATTGAGCTAAAAACAAATACATTTTTTTCTTTTTATTGATAACACAATGGGGTGAGTGAAAGGCATCTAAGATGTAAATGCCTATGTGGGTTTATTTATCTAACAAATGAAATACACTGACGCCTTCCTCCTAATGGAAACCATCTTCTAAAGTCAAAGATTTTAGGAAACAGAACCACCTTGGCTTCAATTGACCGCAAAAACGCGACAAAATTTCGTAGCATTATTTTAGAGGTAAAGAGCCAATCAAAAAGCAGCTAACATACCCCGGACGGACTAAGTCGCAAGCCATTATTTTGAGTATTGAGCTGTCAAAGGTACAAATGGCATACCAGGTAAAATAATATTGACATTTTGGTGATTATAAACTGAAGCCACTGTGGAAAGTTTGGTGCAATTAAAGGTTAGGTTGCTACGGATTTTAAATGTCTGTCATATCAAAACAATTATCGATTTGTGCAACCAGTTTTCTAAAAAGTTGTATCGGGTACAAATGCCGTCTTTGTCTTTCGTAAATTGCTCTAACTTGATCAGTTGTAAAGTTAATTCTATGATCCTTTCGAATAAAGTTGATTTTGTGATTCTTAGTTTGGGTTATGCTAGAGGGTCATAAACGTTTTCTCCACCATTCACGTTTCGCTTGCACGGTCCTCCCGCTTCCGACCGAAGCTGTACGAGCATACAGCAGTCTCTATCTAGAGTTCCGGTCCTAACACTTTCTTCAATCTCTAAACTAGTCCCGAACACACAACCGTTAGTCAGCCTTTCAACCACTGAAGGTGTTTCGAATCTTCAACTGGTGCAGAGCAGAGTACAGCGTCCAGCACGAAAATAGCAAAACGTGAAATTTAACACATTCGATTCCTACAGACAATTTCTAGACAAATCGAATGTCTTCACAGTCTAAAAATTCCAGTTTATTGTCTGGAAATGCCAAGAAGAAGATAATTATAGAAAATTGAGACATTGAGAGAGACTTTTGACTGAGAAGCCGGAGTATGGCAGACATTGGAGCTACAGTTTGACTCCAATCTGAAACACGTCAGAAAAAAAACTTACTCGCATGTGTTTGACCCAAAACAAGTTGTTGTAGGGCACAAGTCTATACAACGTATGGACATCACTGCGTTGGGACAGCCTGAAAATAGAACATGAAATGTGACGTAAACATAAAATTACACCGTCACTAATACTGAGGTGATTGATTGATTTATTGATTTGTTGGTGTTTTACGCCGCGCTTATGGGTATTTCACTTATGTGATGGCGGTGTATTCCAACAATAGTTGACATTAGCACAACCAAGATGTGATGTGTTTTCATAATGGTGGAAAGCTCATTTTCCTCCATTGCTATACGTAAAGACAGCATTGCTACTCTTTAAACAAACTGAGCTTAGCCAGAGGGCCTAATACTGAGGTATTGTAAACATATCCTGATTGCCCATTGCTGATCACTGACATCGCTGTGGTTCAGGCTATTATTCAACATTGCAGCGACGTCACTCCTAAACACATCCATACAAGTGTTTCCCTGAGTTGAGAATAAATGTTACCCCAGAGAGTAAAAACTATTAAAGTTATGATAAAAATAAAATCAGCTAGAATAACGAAAGAGACACGATCGACCACGATATAAGAAATATGGACAGGTGACTAGATGTAGACAGTTTGTAATAACCTTGGGATTTTCCATTACATGAACGATATAGTCAGAGTAGAAATATGTTAAAAGAGGGGAAAATAAACTCTCTGAGGGACAAACATAGAACGAAAACACCCCAATGTGGCTAATACCGCACTTGGAATAGATTCAAGGCGTCATGATAACTCACAATTGTCACTCAAAAATCCATGCAGTAGGCCTATGGTTAAAAACATCGGCACCTGATGGCCACTATATCTTGAATGTGTGCAAAACTATTAAAGACGCTTTATTATCTCCCTTGTCAATTTGTTAACATGACGTACATTTTGTAACCATCAAGTGCCATCTAGCTTTTCAACGCAGACTGGGAACTTTGGATAAACCCGCGCCATCACCAGGCAGTCACGAGACGTCGCCCTACTTTTACACAGTAACGAAAAATCCAGCGGCTTAAATATTTGAAAATGTCTAATGTGGGTCAAACTTTAATGGACACAGATTTTGATTTAAGAATAATGGAATTTGGTACTATCCTTAAAGCGAATTACCTTGGTCTACAGCTGCATGACATGATAGCATAGTCCCGCTGTATATATACAGCTAGAACTTGTCTCGCTACGACCGCACAATTTAAGCCGTTTAAGCGAATATCACTTCTCAAAGTGGTCCTGGTTTATGACCGAGTGGGCTGTACGTAAATCATGGAGGCAATGTATGACGTAATGCTGTTCACATACACCAAAAAAGCATGTGAAGCGAACCTGCAAAAACTGAAGAGGGTGATTATCTGTAGGTTCTCGCGATATATAAATCTTTCTTTGTATATTTTTGTTGGAAAGTTGTTTTTGTACTTAATGTTAAAAAAGACTATTAAGTTGTAAACTTACAATCTCCATTGCAAAATTCGTCATCCCCACATTGGTTGACCTGTTGGTGAAAAAAGTTATGGGATTATTATATTGATCATGGATGAACTGACAAACGAATAAAAATGGTAAGTCACTTCAAACCAATCGTATTATTCTCCTTCCATTACCATATATTTATAATACAGACTGTCACAAAGTACTATTTGGAAACCGATGTCTATTTCGTAACTCTGTCAATTATCTATATTAAAGAAGTTGGCCTACAATCCCCGATCTTCCATTAACATTTTTGACATTTATTCTTCCTTGAACATAGGTGTAGGAAGTGTTCGAACCCGGTACTAAACAACAGTGTTTATTCTATCTGCAAAACACTCAATCGTTTATTTTATTTACGCTTCAAATACTTACGTTGTTGCACTTTTTCCTACACTGGCAAGTTTGACAACCATTCGCGTCGACCTTATACCCTCCTGGACAGGGCTTTTTACAGAACTTTTCTAAACAAACTACAACATATACAAAATATTTGCTTCTTTAAGGGGTTCAACGCCACACAAGGTTATTTTACTCGTATGACGGGTGAAGACAAAACACCCTTGACGACGCTGACAACAAAGACAAGACATGACAACCACAAGACAAGACCACAGGACTCAAAACAAAGACATCACACACATATTGGTCTTATGTTGCCCGTTAGCACCGAGGACAAACCCCTGCTTTGCAGCACATCAATTGGCCTACATTTAGTCTAAATACTGATCTTCATAGCCAGACAAAAAGCTACGGTGCTGTTTTGATACAAAGTCAAAGCGTTTGATAGCTGTATTCGTACTTTGCGTCATTTCACTTATGACAGTGTTTAATGGATGGAAAACACCACACATCATGTCCCTGGTAACAAAGAAAGACAAGGCAGTACAGTCGAAAGACAGAATACAAAGACATCAGGATAGATACATGTGGGTTTCATGTTGCCTATCCTTTTAAAGCTTTGTGGGACAGGGCCGCCAATAAAATTTTGTGGCCCTACGGCAAAGGTAAACTTGGCTCACTTCTCCAATATTATGAAGAAAACTTTAGAGCAAAACACAGGACATAACATGCACTGAAACGTTGTACCTAAGCCGGTACGTGCCTTACTGTCACATTTTCAAATTGCCGTTTATCTTACAATTTTATATAATTTTGTTTGGTTGATTGGAGTTTTTCGCCATTTTATAACGTTATTTCACTCATACGGCGTACCAGCACAAAGGATGAAGAAAATCACAGTCGATGTCAGACATCGAAAAGAGACGAAGAGCACCGGGGAAGTACACCTTTGAAGTTTGTTTAATCTTGAAAGAAGTTTATGAAAGATTCTTCTAATGGTGCATCGATAAATGAAAACAATAGAACACTGAGTTACCTGGAGGTTCCGTTGTCGCCTGGGCACAAACTACAAAACAAAACAAATGATAAATAAATTCTCGAAAACATAAATAATATTAAACCCAATGGATAGCAAAATAAAACATAAATCATATAATTCAAATAACCGCATGCCAGTGTGATGCAAAAGGAAACCACTCGTATCAATCAAACACAAGACAGCACAACCCCAAGACGCAATTCAGACATCGGCTTAGTGTTCTCCTCAGCTAAGAATGCACCAGGGCAACACGAAGCGCCCTTGCCCGGAGGAAGTAGAATCGATTATATTTTAGAATGATACCCAGTCATAATGGCAACAATAGCTACAGAAAACCCCGACTTTGCTGCCAAATTCATGCAATATCACTATCATGGTGCTGCGCCGTGAACATGACATCACTAAGAACGAGTTTTTGTATCGCGTAACTGGCTAATAGAAAAGTTTAACACACAGTAAAAATGCTATGCCAAGTCCTTCACAATCGTCATGTGTCCGGTTAACTCCTACTCCTGGTGGCTATGGCTCTCATGGAACCCTTTATTGTTCTGTATGGAACTGTTTTACACCAGCTATTGCCAGTATATGGCCCTTTTCTGATACTAACGAACCACTTTTGTGCAATATATAACCATCATTTTTTTTTCTTAACAAAAACCCTTATGAAAACTCTACACATCGTGGTTGTGCTACTGTCATTTTTTATTGGAATACACCACCGTTATATAAATGATACCTTTTGGCACGATGTAAAACATCAATAAACCAATTGTGAAAAAACCTCCATATCATAAGAAAAAGAGGATATATTTGTTTGTGTGACAGCTTCTAGCCTGATCCAAATGTTTATTGTATTTTCGCTTTCGTAAGCATGTTCGAACTATAATTCGAACAGCGCTAGATAAAACTGTATCAGATTACATTTTGTTTAAAATGAACTTAATCACAAGTGTTTCCCCACAAACGTTAAAATTTCTTCGTGATTAGGATTCCGACTATCGTCGGAAGACTATTGTTCCTGTTCTGTTTATTATTGTTATTCCACCGATTTTTGAACTCGGGAATCTCGGTAACCGCTACAGCTACGGTTTTGTATTTTTGTGTACATTCGCGTTACTACGGCTTACAGGTCTTAACGGTTCAGATTTTTTCTAGATGACCTAGATAAGTCGTGACGTCACATAAGTAAAATATGTAAAATATTGTATAATATACTAAATTTATCGCCTAGAGTTACGCAACTAGTGTTTTTGCATAGACTTTCATCCAGGCTGTATATCGTACATTTACACAT
>JAVFBX010188091.1:0-24541 GCA_034783855.1 Mopalia kennerleyi | reverse complement strand
CTATGCCGTCGTAACAGTTTTTGTCGGAGACTGTCTTTGTAGGCATTGCCGTCGTAACAGTATTTGTCGGAGACTGTCTTCAAGGGCATTGCCGTCGTAACAGTTTTCGTAGGAGACTGTCTTCGTAGGCATTGCAATAGGAACAGTTTTTGTCGGAGACTGTCTTTATAGGCATTGCTGTCGGACAGTTTTTGTCGGAGACTGTCTTCATTGACATAGCCGTCGGAACAGTTTTCATCGGTGACTGTCTTCATAGGCATAGCCGTCGGAACACTTTTCATCGGAGACTCTCTTCAATAGGCATAGCCGTCAGAATTTTTTTTATCGGAGACTGTCTTCATAGGCATTGCCATCGGAACAGTTTTTGTCGGAATTATTGTTGTTGGAGCAGTTTTCATCGTGGCGTTAGAAAAAAATATATCAGAGCAATCGCCGCTGGAGCAATTATTCGAACACGTAAACTCGCTTTATCAGGAAAGTACCTCCAGTCTTCACGCGAACAGCTCGTGCATAGGAAGCGTATTTTTGCTCTGGTGCTCTCAGGACTAAGGAGCAACTCGAACGTGCACCTTTTCCTGTTAAACTGTGTATTATTTCCCGGGCCGCAGTCTTAAATCTGGCTTTAAAAAAAAATACCCATATATAGACGCCGCGGGTGTGTTGTCCTTCTGCCATTGACCGGACACGTCGCCATATAAGCGATAATCTTTAATGTAGCGTAAAAAAACAACCAAAAACAAAACAAAAACATGAAAATATATAAATGAAAATCTGCAGGTTCTTTGTATGTTCAGCAACAAGTTGACTGCTATATGCAAAGACTAAAGTTAAGAAAATTTTAGTAGAAGTAGTAAATGCCTGATTTAACCGAGAGTTGAAGACGAACAAACGGTATGAAAGACAGGGGTGAGGGTAAACAGAAGGATTTTTGTTACAAGAGTTGGTATTAAGTTAATATATATCTAGTTCTTTGATACATAGCATCACTAGAAGGGTAGAATTAACGACTAAACACAGGGCAGTGGTGCAAGTTGTTGAATGACAGACAGCTTAACGACATAGGCACGTGGCAATAACTGATGGCTGATAGGGAACCCTTCAAACCATATATAGAAACGTGCGTAGATCAGTAATTACTTAAGGCCCTGGAGTATACAACTGTCGGCAGGCGAGGAGTTAGCTCTGTCTGTGGTGTGCCCCTGCCATAAAGATGAGAGGGGTATCTTATAACCTTTTAGACATGCGTACCATGCATATGTACCGTTACTAGAGATAATCGTATACCATACAACTGAGCACTATAAGGCATATCCTCACCCTTATATCCTACCCCATCTTCAGTAGAGTATATTATTTCATCGTTACATCGATGGACTCTCAACTCGGTTCAACTTCACGTGTAAATATCCAATATACTATACTCCCCCCCCCCCCCTCCCCCCTGTCCCAATCCCCTCACACACACCAATCCACTCTCTCTTAAAAAAAGTTTTGAAAAACAATAACTAAACTATAAACTCCAGACTCGAGAAAGGCAAAAGTATCTTTAAGATAAATTAAATACTCTTTAGGTGAAGATGCAAGTCGTTAGCTGGAATATTCTTATTGCAATAGTTTTTTTCCCCGAGTAATATGAAATTCTACGATAGTTGGGTAATTTGAAACTTTATTTAAAAGAATATTGTATTCCTGCTGCAGATGCTTTGAATGTCTGAGGACGGAAAATAAAAAAAAAGACTGTTGTTTTGTCAAAAGATAATATGTTAAATAGATTAGGCTTAACATTTTTAGAGTAGACATTAATTCCAATATAGGTGGCTGGACAGGAAGCGTTTTGAAGTATTTTCACCATTTCTGCTTCGAAGGCATCTAGGCATAAGGGGGGGCGGCCAAGTTACCACTTGAAGAGAAGCCGTGTCCAGGCTAAAAATAGAGACCAATAGGATTCGCCCGTTAAACGCTTCACCGGCCGGCTGTATCAAATGAACATATATAACTGGTAAGTAAGGGAAAACTTTCACAGTTCAGCTTTTGTCCGTAAGTAAAGAGTGTTATATCGTGTGCTGCATGTTTATGAATTGGAATACCACAGTGGTAGGATTCAGCCGAATGTATATTGGATTTATTTTCCATCAGGATTTTGCCGAAGCGTTTATCCCTTGTTCTCTATTTCTTTCCATTCTTCATTTATTTTTCTTTTAATTTTTCTACCTACCTTTTTGTCATGGATGATTTTACATGTCCTTCAGCGCATTAAGCGGAGTGTCTGAAAGTTAGCGAAAAAAAAAAAAGAAGAGGTCTTCTGAATTAGGCCTGCGCGACCAAAAAATTTGTGGCTGCGCCCAGCTGATGCAAGGAATCGACTGCAGTGAATTGGGAAGTTTTGTGCTGTATTTCATGATGATATTTTGGACGTGATTCTCTGCCGTCAGTGTCCCAACCAGATTACCCTGTGTGTGCATGTTTTCAGTACCCTTTTGGGTACCACCTTTTACCGATCCTTCCTTGTCCCCTGTGTGATTTTACCTCCCCGATGTTCCCCTATTTTTTAACGTCATCCCTGAGTTTCTCTCTTTATGTTCGATACAGGAGGGACCCTAGTTGTTCTGCGGGGGTTTGTCATCGAACAGTGCCGTGTCCACCTTCAGGAACCTTACATTTCGATTCATTTTTGCGTTGATTAGCAAAGGGTGTAACGTCCAACCGGCACAATGTTTGACCCAGATGATCCAGATTTCCAGTACCTTGCGGTCGACCGCAAGAAGTTGATGAAAGAACAGACCCAGACCTTCGATGGTAAGAAGATGTGCTGGGTACCTGACGAGAAGGAAGGATATCTGGCTGGAGAAATCAGCAGCACAAAGGGAGAGGAAGTTACCGTGACGATTCTCAAGAACAATGACGTAAGTACACAAACAGTTATAAATACCGATGTATACCCTCTGAAAGTCGAGGGTTCGATTCTCGGACAGGTTTCAATCCGCAAAGTTGTCTGAACTAGTATCTGTTCAAACTAAGAAAGTGTTATCCCCAAAATAATGAAAACACTGGTAATTATTGCTCTCTTAAAGACACAAAAATAATTTCACCGATTTATATAGTCAAGCCAGTGGTCCTAATATTTACATAGCTTTAGGCTTAGGGGTTCTGTTGCAATAATAGTATTTAGACCTATGCAAGATGTCTAAAAACATTATCGAAGGTGTAATTACTTTGTTTTTTAATATTGTAGAACATATTTCAATAACATTTCAATATCTTTTCAGTAAAATTATCATTATTATACATACATAAATGACGAATACCTACTAAAGACGTCTCTTTATTCTGATTTACGGTTATATGATAGACTTGTGAAGTTAATCATTATTTAAACAAAATTCAATAATATACGATATAGCGTAAACTATTTTTCCAATCAATGAATTCATAAATCAATCAATCAATCAATCAATCAATCAATCAATCAATCAATCAATCAATCAATCAATCAATCAATCAATCAATCAACATACAGCATGCACAATCCTTAGCCTTAATATCGAATGTCATTATTATTGATGGACATGAGACAATGCTATATTTGGATTATTATGAGTTTTCTATGAGTGGGTGACGGTTTAACATTTAACACAAATTAAAAGTCAGATCATCAAGAAAACATGTTAATCGTTAAGAGATTTCATTTACCTTTATTGTGGTTATTTTGAAGGAAAAAAAACTTTCTGACGATTTGAACGGTACTCGGTATGTACGGTACCTGCGAAACTAATTGTCCTTGGGGCCACGTATAAGATGCAATCACAAGTAGTTGCAATGTCGGTCAAAATTGCACATTTACGAATAAACTGTGCACAAATGAGAATTTATTAAAGAAGACAAAGTTAAAGTAAGGTCCAATTATTAAATGTTTATAAATGTCGACAAAGAAAAAAATTGCATGACTCAATAGGGACTGGAACCCCGGAACTCTACCAGAAAATGTATAAAGGAAATTATTATATACGTATGATTAAATAATGGTTAATATACATATCGTATTCATGTTTATATTATCTAATTTCAGACAAGAACTTTGAAGAAGGATCTGGTTGAGCAGATGAACCCCCCAAAATACGAAAAGATCGAAGACATGGCCAGTTTGACCTATCTTAACGAAGCCAGCGTGTTGAATAATCTGAGGACACGTTATGAGACCGGTTACATTTACGTAAGTTCACTTTTTAATCAGTTCATTTCCTTTCACTCACGTCTTCATGTCAACTGTTGAGCAGTTACGCTGACTTGGACAAGTCCGGGACAGAAAGACACAGATAATGACTTAGCGTACTGAAAACACACCACAGTAACGCCTTGTTTAAGTCAAACTTAAGAAACACCTGAAGTATGGCAGGATCGACAGTGTAATGTTTATCCGATTCCATATATAAGATCAACTCAAATTGGATACGTGTTGCCAGAAGGCGTCTACAATCTTTCAACGATGATCGAGGCAGTCTTTAAACACATTGCTGGAACACGAAAATGGACATGTACAATTTTGACCAACAGTATATCTCCCGAAAATTCAGTGTTAATGTCTAATACTTTATATTTGCAATGTAGATGAGACTCACGTGGACTTTATTGCCCCAGAGTTAAGCGACTTTGAAAGCGACCTCTAAAAAAACCTGTTGAATATGAACATATATACTCAATGAGAATTATATGAATTTTGCCCCTTACCTTTGGGCGAATATCTGTCACATGACATACAAACACTATTTAGCCATGCTCTTCATTGATTTGCAGAAACCTTTCAAAAACGTTTCTGAAAACAAAACATCCTAAAAAAAACAAAGCAATATTGTGTGAAATAAACTACTGTAAACGGAATGGTAAAAACTGATTATATGTTTATACAGTTTTAAAAAGAAGATGTTCTTCAATTATGATTTTAGAATTAATGTAAGCACATGATGATTGTCGATGGAAGGATATGTGTAGACGGTTTTTTTTGGTCATGCTATATATATCCAAAACTTCTATGGCTGCTGAGTAGCTATTTCTATTTTTGTACTACAGTTAGCCTGACCCCGACATTAGCGGTTCGGTTAAGCAGCAATGCTGTGTAAATGCGAATACTGGTTAAGATAACATGACACAGTCAATATAATGTCTAATAACTATATTATCATTTTTCCTCTTATCTAAAGAGAATGGAGAATACATGTTGTCTGAATGATAACGCAATTAGATTAAAGAATAAATTTGGTGTGGTTAAAACCAAGACTGCCGTGTGACTTCGATACCTACGTTTGGAGGCTTTTCGCAATCCATATAAACCTATAGAAGTCATTGTAGATATGATTTTAATATATATTCAGTTATATTCCTCCTCCCTCTATTATTCTCGCTAGGCCAACAATATCACATACACCTTTTGATTGAAGTGTCAATCAAGGGTTTCAATTTCACCATTTCGTTTAAATTATTTCATGGCCCCAATAGTGAAACCATTTTAAATTTATTCCTCCATTAGATAACATTGTATAGGTTAATGTCTATTCCTAGATTATCGATTTTAAGTTTGAAGGGATTTAGTCTGCCTGTTCCCAGCACTACCCCCTATTGTACAGTTCCTCACAATGTTACTGTTTATATATAACACGAAATTTAGGTTTTAAGTAAACATTATAACAAAATGATAAAAGTTTATTCTTACCTAATATAATCTTTTCTTCCTTATTACATTACAGACTTACTCTGGTCTGTTTTGCGTCGCCATTAACCCTTACAGATGGTTGCCGATCTACACGAAGAGCATTGTATCGAAATACCGAGGAAAGAGAAGGAGCGAGATGCCTCCCCATTTGTTTTCCATCTCTGACAACGCTTACCAATACATGTTGCAAGGTATATTAATATTTTTCCTTTGAAAGATTTATTATGAATTGGAGACCCTCGTCAGTACAGATTATACAATTATTTATATCAGATTTTGTCTTCGAAATAAAACCATCATCTGCACAAGAAGTAAAACAATGTTTTTAAAACAGCTGAAATTCACTTATGTATATTAATGAAATGCTGAATACGTAATGAAAGGATCCGCCATAAGGGCACATTACATGCAGGACAAGCAAACGTTATATACTGGTATATAAACTTCGGCCTCCAGAGCATTTTCCAATTAGGATCATATTCCAGGATTTCTGGATTTTCAAAAGGCTTTTCTGTTATTACGGTATCGATAGCATTGCCATCTACATTATACTCAAAAAAGACACACACTATAAAAAAGAGCATGACATATCAAAACACATAATACATTTTATGAAAAAACGAAGTTATACAATGTAACGTCAATAAATACTTTTGAAGCCGCTAGAACTAGAATCCATAGCCAATATCACCACGTGATATACTTTATACGTATTTGTTTTGGGCAATAGACATGCGTCAAAATGGTGAACATTAATGGTGGACGCGTGTACAATTGAAATTTTGGTAACACACAAGCAAACAAACAAGTAACACAAACACACAGCCATTGCGTGTTATACTGATGAGTATTATATTAGAACAGTGTTATAAATGTCCAGGCATCCGGGTATTTTCGTGCAGTTTACAAAGTCATTAACCTCAATTGATACTTTTCATAGTTGGAAACAAAAATCACAGTTGATCAAAATCGTGTGTATGATTCTGCTTACACAAATATCAAGGGGGTCATTTGTTGAAAAAAATATGAGGAAATGGGTAAAATAACTCGACCCGGCGTTACATGTACATGTGAGTTATTTGCATGGCTTGCATCCGTCTTCCAGCATCTTGCCTTCGGCATCGCCTCGCGCACTACCGCCTTGTTAGAGTATCCAATTACACAGCCGGTCTATAAAAGGCCAGTGTCGGGGTGAACCCCAGCTATGATTACCATGCATTCTTATTGGTGATATTGTCAGTATACGTGGTCAGTTTTGAAGGTCAGATAAATTTATCTGGTGGTTAATTAAAATCAAATGCTTAAGAACAGTTATTTGAATCGGAGTTTGCAGGGTATATGCCAAAAAGACAAACAAAATTAGTTTTCGAAACTTAAGAAAACACAAGTTATGAACAACTGTTTAGTAGTTTCAAAGAATCGCATAGAATCAACAATAATATCAGTTAAAATGATTAGAAGTATTGGTTCTGAAATGACCGTGAAATCGGCAGTAACCGGTAGTTACATGCTTTCTGGTACCATATGCTTGGCTAGCTGCCAAGAACATGGTAACTCTGTCTTTGCGCATCGGCCTGCTTTAGAGAGGTATGCCCCGCACAACCATATAAGGCTGTTGCTAAGTCCAGAACAGAGTACTGCGATAAACATACAACTGTGTGTCAGTGATATATACAGACAGAAGCTACCTCTGTAAACTATCAGCCTACATGCATTTAAAGTAAACACATGTTCTCTACATATTAAAGCTATTCTGCATTTATACGGCAGCGAAAAGGACAAGTTATAAGCCCAGCATTCAACTGCAATTCGAATATGATTGACTAACAAACGAATCAGCCGGTCACTCAATTAATAATCCAAGCAATCAATAAGTCAACCAGAATACTCCAACAGGAGAAATTTAACAACAATAAGTGAATAAATTAGTTACCTAACACTAACATTAATTAATTAACAACTCAATCAATCAATCAATATATTAATTGACCAACAAATCAATCAATCAATCAATAAATCAATCAGTAAATGAATAAATAAATCAATCAATAAATCAATAAATCAATGAATCAGAACACTCCAACACGAAGTTATTCAACATAGCAACACTTAATAAATCAGTTGATACGTAATAACTGTATTTTTGTTATATATAGTATCTAAAAATACATTTACTATTGACAACTTATTCTCGTCACTGAATTGGTATTATATTGTTTCTTTGTTTAGATCGTGAAAATCAGTCCATGTTGATCACGTGAGTAAAATACGTTTTTTTTGTTATTTATCTTCAAAGAACTGCTTTTATATCTCAGCTGAATTTTCATGAGCTTTCACAAGCATGTTACTTTGTTCATATATGCAGCATAACACCGCCAATCTCTTCTCTTTGGAATACTTCAACTAAAATGATTTTTTTTTACATGTAAAGCATTTAATGATGGTTGGCTGAGTAAGTTTAAAAACCCATCATCCGCCAAAAGTTCTCTGAATCGTCATGGGGGAAATAAGTGAATGACAAACCGTGTATTATATGTTAAACCTGACAATTGAGGTATGTTGATTGTCGTGCACCACTTATAGGCAAAACCTGACACACAGACTGGTGTTTCGGTCTAAATGTATGGCTGCGGAAATTTTCGAGTGATTTGTCTGATGCGTCACTTGTATACAATGCTTACTTGTTATTCAAAATACTATTTACATGTTATATCGACAATTATCTTGTCGTTTTAATGCCTGATTTCCTACTCTCTGTGTTTTTATGAGCTAATTCGTTCTGAACTATTTTCCTTTCGTTCCTGTAAGCGCAAGTAGGCTACACATGCATCGTGGAAAGATTGAAAAGTGACAAATCCGACAACCAGGAAAAAAAAAGTGTTAAAAACTAAATAAATCTACGATTATATAAATAAATAAATAAGTAAATGAAACAGATGTTGGTGTTTGCTAAATATAAGTGTGACAAGTACGTTGTAAATCAATAAAAACTAATTTGAATGATAGAGATATAATTTCTCATAATGGCCAATTAGTGTTTCAGTCTCCGTTGGGTCATCAAGATAAACTAAATATTCGAAGGCATTTTTTTGACATCATTGTGTGTGATGATGACCTTTCTAAAACACGTATATTAATATTAAGCTTTTTTTCTTGCCTTTTTAACATTTAAGCTATTTTTCTTACTTGCATTATGACATTTAAGCTTTTTCTAGTCATGCTTAGCTTCGGTGATACGCATTTTAGTATTTAAACTTTATTTGGATTAACTTAGCTTATGAGAAACGCATTTTAGTATTTAAACTTTATTTGGATTAACTTAGCTTATGAGATACGCATTTTAGTATTTAAACTTTATTTGGATTAAGTTAGCTTATGAGATACGCATTTTAGTATTTAAACTTTATTTGGATTAAGTTAGCTTCGGTGATACGCATTTTAGTATTTAAACTTTATTTGGATTAACTTAGCTTATGAGATAAGCATTTTAGTATTTAAACTTTATTTGGATTAACTTAGTTTCTGAGATACGCATTTTACATTTCTAAGCTTTTATTGGCCTTTCTTGATTTCTGAGATACGCATTTTTATTTTTAAGCTTTTTCTCGTCTTATTCAGCTTCTGAGAAACGCATTTAATGCTTAAACTTTTTCTGGTGCTACTTGGCTTTTTTATTGTGCGGAGCAACGAAGTGGATAAACACGATAAATAAATACTATCTTGATTGTTTATATCATGTAATAGTGGGGAATCTGGCGCTGGTAAAACCGAGAACACGAAGAAAGTCATCCAATACTTGGCGCAAGTGGCGGGAACCAAAGAAAAACGATCGGATGTCTCTCAGAAAGCTGTAAGTCTAGGTTCCATAGATTGTCACACAGACGCTTCTAAGCGCTATGCCGGAGTTTTGCGATCAAAAACTACGGTGTGTTGAAGACAGTATGTTTTGCTTGTGCTTTGTTTATATGTTTAGTACAAAGCCTTACATGCAAAATAAACTGTCTTCATTCAATACGCCTCAGGTGTTCATGGGACTGATGTATACGCTCAGGCCTCCATGCCCCACTGGCGTAATGTATATCTGAAAGGCTTGAAAATGATAATGTTAATCTTTCCTACTAAAACAGAGGTGAATCTGGAGCAGGTAAGACTGAAAACACGAAGAAGGTAATCCAGTATTTCGCCAGTGTAGCTGCGGGTTCTAGTGGAAAGAAAGGCGAGGAGGAAGAGGTCCCCAAAGAAGCCAGCAAGAAGGTACCGGATCTGTCCCCACTCAAGCATGCCCCTTTACCCAGACTCCTTTGAATTACCTCCCTTACACTATACACACATTTTTCTATGTTTTAATAAACTCTTCTTCGTCTTTGTTTTGACAAACGAGATTTATTTTTATTAAAGATCACTTCTCCAGATAACAAAAACATTGCACTATTTGGATATCCGGATTTCCGAAAAAAGAAGCAGTTTGGATCAGTTTATTTTGTATCAGAAAAAGAATCCAACGAGGAAAGAGTCACGCGAAATGGCATGGACTCGTTTGTTAAACTGGTTTGAACATCAAGGCAAAATATTTCAAACACTTTTGGGAAGAATTTCTATCATTACAACTTCAAACCAATAAGATTTATTTAAATTTAATATGAATTAAAATTTTATTCTATTAAAATTAATTTTGAAACGGACTCCTCAAACAGCGTGAACCATTGAATTACTCATTAACTATGTCTGCTCAATTTACTATCACAAATATTTGATTGAACCTACCCTTCCTAAAACCCAAACCCTCCCCCAACAGCCCCCCTCTCCGTTACCCTTCCTTACCCTCTGTTGATACAGATTTATCCCGTCCACAGCTAATCCCTCTTTCTCTACGTTAATCGGCCGCAATCCACAACGTTGTGACCTCCTACCCACCTCATCTCGTGTGTTTCTAACATGTTTTTGAATTCACCTCAACTATTGATGAACTACTGATGTACAATGTATTTTAGATGTATATTTAATCTATAACGAATCAATTTTGTATAAATTGTTTACATATTAAATGTTTTATGATGTTAACGTAAATTTTTTAATGAGTTTTCAATTATTACAGATAGATTGTTTCTTGTGTTGATGTGTCGAAATGACTTATAATTTCATGCTTTTAAATTTCAATATATTCATTTTGACATTGAAATATATTTATATTTATTATATAGTTATGTTTTATTGACTACGTTAATTAATTCCATCCTGTTATATATACATGTTGGACGTATAAAAGTATCAATTATGCCCAAACTAAATAACACAAATTCTGTTTCTTTCTTTTTCTCTCTCTCTATATTCTTAATCTACCTGAATCGCCCTTTCCAATAAATTTAAAACACCCACGATATCCCTTTATTTAAATAAACCGTATTATTTATTCTCCATATCCCACCGCACATGCCCTCGCTATCCTTAAATTATCAACTTGATTTTAAACGAATTTAATTTCTGTTTATTTATTACTTCTTTATATTCCTTTTTAAATCTTATTATTCCATTTTCCCGAAAAAAATCCCCCATGTCCTGAAAAAATCCCTCAAACCGACCCTTTCATAACTTTTAATAACCCACGTAAATTAATCACTATAGCAAAAGGGTTCACTCGAGGATCAAATCGTGCAAGCAAACCCCGTACTTGAGGCCTACGGTAATGCCAAAACTACCAGGAACAACAACTCTTCCAGATTCGTAAGTTGCCTCCCTTACGGGGCCCCACCCATATGTTGTACTGGTCCGCACACTGCCCACCATCACCCCTTGCGGCCCCGAGCCCCCCAAATAATTATACCCTGCCCAAGAAACAAACAAATGTACCCTCAAAATAAACCCACTGTAACTAACGAAACCACAGACCCAATGAATTAAACCTGTTTGCACGAGCCAAAAAAGGACAACGGTCAGGCTACCCTTAATTTATGTATCCAAAACCCACAACCCTCAAACACACACGTATACAACCTCTTTAACTGAACAGTATCCCCCCCCCCCCCTTCCTCATTGCATAAAGCCCAAATAATAGACCTGAACAAAACAGAACCCCCTGTCCACAATAGCAGATTAGCATGAGGTTATGTCAATCATAGACTTTGTTCCACCTGATTATGTTTGAATGCTACCATATATTGTGTGATAATTGACTAACAGGGTTCGCTGGAAGACCAAATTATCCAGGCCAACCCAGTACTAGAGGCTTACGGTAATGCTAAAACCACCAGAAACAACAACTCGTCTCGATTTGTAAGTAATGGTTGAAAGAGTGACAAGGCGACATCCATGACAATCCAATCGGAATGCTGCCTGCACCGTGTGGTTGTCACACTCCCCTAAAACCTCCACCTGAACCAATCAATAAACAAACCATCCAACGTCCTCCCCTCCACCCCACAAAACGCCCATAGATTGAAACCCCTTGTCTACCCGTTTCTCCTTCAGAACAAGTTGTCTATATGACCAAGTAGCTCAATATCTAAACTGATCAGTCAGTTTAGAGATTGCAGCGCGCAAAGATTAGAAAATGGTCATGTAGTCATCTGTCACCAAATTACCAAACTGCTACCCTTAGATTCCGTCCCCAAACACCCATAATCAGATCTTTGCCCCACAAACTCAACCTCCCCATAACCGATAACCCCCAAAGTCTCTCCTTTACTCAAGGTTTGCATGTTCCACTTATAGCCCTTGACCTTGGTTATCAAGGTCGTAACTCACCATGTCTTTTCACCCTTGTTCTTGGTTGGTGTTACCCTATTTGTGTGTGTTACCCGACAGGGATCGCTTGAAGACCAGATTATCCAAGCTAATCCAGTTCTGGAGGCATATGGCAATGCTAAGACTATCAGAAATAACAACTCCTCACGTTTCGTAAGTACCTAGGACACATGGCGATAATAAATCGAATTTTATTAATGTTAATGAAAAAAAAAAGTCCAAACAAAAAACACAAAAAGCAGTTACTTCCACGATATTGTTTAGGTGTTCTTCCATGTTGTAAAACCTTGTATGACTTAACCAACAATTCCATTTCTAATGAAACTACGAGCACCAACAATATAATGGAAGTTTAAAATATGTCTGTGATTTAGGCATCGGCCAGCTGATTGATGCATGCGTGTTCCCTCCATTCCCTGCCGTTGTCGTGGTGAAAATCTCGTTTACCAAATAGTATCCCTAATAAAGTTCCATGTATATATTTCTGTATGGCACAAATGTTGTAAATGTACTTTGTTTCAAGACGGACCATGAACTTCAGCGTTAAGCTAAAGGGTGACCTATGCTCTAAATGGGCATAATGTGAAATTCTTTGCGGTGACTGGTGTCATTATGGTAACAAGTGTGAATAACTTAATTGCATTTATTCAGTTTTAAGTGTAAATGGCTGAAGTAAGCTAGTATTATAACATGACATTTGAAGACATCCTGTAAATAAGCTTATATAATATATTACTGTTTATAACGATATTAATGTTTTTATTAGTAATCATCCTTTTTAACTTCTTATATATATATATATATCTGATAAACTGTATACACTTTTTATGTGAACAACAAAAAACTATGGAATTGCAATGAAATGTAGGAAGTTTTCAATTTGGCAGCCTTCGTTTTCATACAATACCTAACAACCGACAAATTTATGTTTGAGTGACGATTTATCTCCCTTTACAGGGTAAATTCATCCGTATTCATTTTGGTACCCAAGGCAAGATTGCTGGTGCCGATATTGAAACATGTAAGTTAAAAATTTGTACATTGTCTTTTTTCATTATAAAATATATACATTTTAACTATTTGTTACATACATTGTAGTAGTTAGTTTAATTGGAAATTCAAAGCTGTAAGTCAATGTTTGCTTCACTCCGTACGAACTGTTATGAATATCGGATGCAATTTATCAAAATAAAACTTGAAACCTAATCGGAACAGTTTTGTCACACAAACCACAGATTAGCAATGACGTAAACTTTATAACAAGAGGCATGTCTGAAGTTTAATTCAGGTCCTCTTGTAAAATAAAGCTTTAACGAAAAGGTGTCAGTGACTGAGCACATCCAAATTCCCACCCATTTCTAGAAGTTCTCGTACCTGTTCTGCTTTACGCATGGAGTGATAAAACAGCAAAGGATTTCAGTTCGGAAAAAACCCTCGAACATTGTTAAACTAAAGGGAAATTAGAAAATAATTTTATTCAATAACCTCTCTTTTTTCAGATCTGTTGGAGAAGTCACGTGTAACCTTCCAGCAGCCCGCCGAGAGAAATTACCATATCTTCTACCAAGTGTTATCTAATGCTGTGGAAGGCGTTGTGGGTATGTGCTTTGTCGACCCTTGGGTTGATTCTTCTGTATCTGAAAGCTTATCTTAGACCTGACTTGGTAACATAAAGATTGGCCCCCGAAACTAGGTCATCGTAGTTTTTCTATCGTTATTTGGAATACGCCAATGTGGAGAACATACCATGCTACTTTACTATTGCTGTAGTTACATCTTAAACCTAGTAATTTTTCTTGTAAATATACGTCGAACTTATGTCTGTCTGTAGTTTTACATGGAGATTAATCTTTTCTGTAGTTATACCTCGAATTTAATTCTTTATGTAGTTGTAATTTTACTTCGAACTTAATCCTTAATGTTATAGCTCGAATGTAAGCCTTGCTGTTGTTGTACCTCCAGCCAACTCCTCTCTCTTGTAAATTCTGAACTGTCACAAATTTTTTATACTATTCCAACAGAGAAAACATTGCTTGCCGCCGATCCAGGTCTGTACTACTTTATCAACCAGGGTAGCATCGTTGTCGACAACATGGACGACAAAGAGGAAATGAAAATTACTGATGTAAGTATATCTATAGGAAATAAATGCAATAAAGAAATGCAATAAAATAAACAGTATGGCTTTGGTGACAATTCATCAGTATCTGTTTTCTGGATTCTTATATTATTGTGCTGTTCTCGCCAACCTCTTCTTGGCAGAACCAATTGATAGCACACAGATAGTACAGAAGTAAACAGGAATAAATAGGCAGTACGGATGAACGACAAGCTGAAAGGGTATATATATACAGGCGGAGAAGTTATCATTTACACAGGGTATAAATACTCCTCCATCTTACCAATAGTAGACTGATGGAATGCTTAAATAAATGATTGCAACTTTTACTTCCAGAACGCTTTTGACGTGTTGGGATTTTCTGAGGTGGAGAAATTTAGTATGTACAAATGTACTGGTGCCATTGTCCACTTTGGTGAAATGAAGTTCAAGCAGAGACCCCGCGAGGAACAGGCTGAAGCCGATGGAGCAGCTGGTAAGTATCCAACCTATCTAGATTCGACACAAACATTCTCCTCAGACAGTCGTCTTTTTTGTATTTCTGGATATCTTAAGAGTGTTGGCTAAGCTTTCAAATATTAGAGTAGGCCTACAGAGTCCGTGGGGTCCACGACAACATGATCGCTTGGGCTTGTGTATGGTGTGCAAATCAACAATCAGCTATATTAGGGACAGTATTAAAGAAAGGGGCAGCACGGCGGGGCGTATATGACTCCAAGTTCCACAGGTGCCATTGTATTTAAATATTAATCTAAATGTGATTTCCTTACCTATACACACTTAATATTAATGTCGATTGTAACTCGAATCATACTTTTGTTGGTAAACAGAGGCTGAGAAGGTCGCCTTCTTGATGGGCGTCAACGCCGGCGATTTGTTGAAGGGTCTTTTGAAACCAAAGATCAAGGTCGGTAACGAATACGTCACCCAGGGTCGTACCAAAGACCAGGTTGTGTACTCAGTGGCTGCTTTGGCTAAGGCCACCTACGACAGAATGTTCAAGTGGCTGGTAATGAGGGTCAACAAAACTCTCGACACCAAGAACAAGAGACAGTTCTTCATTGGCGTGTTGGATATTGCCGGCTTTGAGATCTTCGATGTGAGTATACAAAGTTTTTGTTTTTTCTTGGATACACAATGGAATTCTCACGTTCCATCTATATGGCCATTTCAGTTTGAAAAAATGGTTTGTAGGCCTATTAAACGCTTGTTACAAAACTCGTATGAAACCATATGTTGCGTTTGAAATGCCTGTATGCCCTACAAAAAAGAGCGGTACGTGTCATAACCCTGTCAAAGCGTCTGGAGCACACACAACCCATTACTCCCGCCATTGTTTTATTAAACTGAAATTTAAAAATTTTGTACAAACAATTTGGTCAATAATCTCAATCAATCAATTGTACTTTGGCATCATGTACTACTACATGGATCACATTGTGAATACCTTGACTAAGTGCATACTACCTTATCGTTACAGTACAACAGCTTCGAACAATTGTGTATTAACTACACCAATGAGAGACTTCAGCAGTTCTTCAACCATCACATGTTCATCCTGGAACAAGAGGAGTACAAACGGGAGGGAATCCAATGGACTTTCATTGATTTCGGTCTTGATTTACAGGCTTGCATTGATCTCATTGAAAAGGTAAGGAAACACTGTCAAAACCTGTATTGTTATTTTAACTATTTTGTTTATTAATGTAATAGGGCCATATCAGGTTCACTCGATCTTTAGATCGCAAAAAAAGGCTTGAGGAATTTTTTAATAGTTCTTTTTGCCAAACAAAATAAGGTAAAACCACAAATTATGATTATACTGTAGGCCTTCAATACAAAGCCGTTCTACAGCGGGTGTGTCTTTTTTAAATCTGATGATTAAACTAATGTATAAACGTCGATGAGCCAATTGCTTTTCTACAATAAATCATGTCATGTCGTGTGGATTGAGTGAATTTAAGGGGTCAGGGATATGAAGTCCTGTCCCAATGGACGCTAGTGGCGTGTTTTTTTTTCAGGTTCGAAAGTCAACAAAGTCTTTGTTTTGAACTTTGATACAACATCAACTGGAAAATAAAAAGCGATTTCGATTGTTTTCAGCCTATGGGTATCTTGTCCATCCTGGAAGAGGAGTGCATGTTCCCCAAAGCCTCTGACTTGACCTTCAAGAACAAACTGTACGATAACCACATGGGCAAATCTCCCAACTTCGGAAAACCCAAACCAAGGAAAGGAAAGGCTGAGGCCCACTTCGAGCTTCACCATTACGCTGGATCTGTAAGTCATTACCATCGATTTAGTAACATTTTTTTTGCACTTTTTATAATAGGGTGCGCATGTCTTGTTCTCTTATATTTCACTTCCGGGTACCTTGTTCAATGTCTGTCGCTATGGTTTAAATCCTGTTCTTTCAGAGCCATATTTTGGGTGCTGTTGGAGGCAACTGTAGGACATTAATGTGCACTATTGGATTTATTTTAAATTATTCTAGGCAAAACATCACGTGACATTAGAGATAACACGTTGGTTGACTGTCTGTATACGACAAGTAACGCGAGAAAGTATGAGAAAAGCCAATCGTGCACCTAATAATATAACTCCTGTAGGACTCCTTCAACAACTTGAAATATTGTAGGATGTACCCAAAAGTAGGATAATCACATGACGTGACGAACATGTCTTATAGTTGTTGTTGTTTTTTGTTTGAGTGGCGGCTCCAATATGTCTTATAGTCAAAGTATTCCAATTTATTACGCTGGCTGTGTAAATTGGGTTATGTAACACAATACACGTCTTTTGCATCAATATTTAAAAGCTATTGTTGGCGGGAATATATTAACAGCATTTAAAACATCGTTAAACAGCAGCTGACTACGTACACAGATACTGTTTTAACGACTGTTGAGACAGCTCATTGCAGGGTAGTTTGTTTTGTATTCCGCTGTTCGTCTCTTGACATATTGCTACTATGATTTTAGGTGCCGTACAGCATCAACGGCTGGTTGGACAAGAACAAGGATCCTCTCAACGAGACTGTCATCGACATCCTGGCTAACTCCAAGGAACACTTGGTATCTCATCTGTTTTCACCACCTGACGGTAAGTGAATCGCTCTCTGGGAAACGGCTTAATTGTCACAATTTGTGTTACGTTTTTCCTTCTTGGTTTACTCATATGAGTGTATAAGACTGCCCAAGAATGTTCATTCACTAAATAACTAGAAAAAAGGTCACACTGAGAATCAAAATTGGGTAGATTTGTAAAATTGCTGGGAATCCACGATATCCAAATCTGATCCTATCCTGATCCTGTACACACTTTCGTAAATCTTCGTACAAATATTTTTTTTTCATAAAAGTGAACGCAGTGTTGTTTTTTCGCTATCTAGATATGAGATTATCGTGTAGAATACAGTGTTTAACGACGTTAATTACAGTTTATAAAATTGTCAAATGAAAAGCCAGATGAGACGAGACCGCATTGGACATAGATACTGGTGTGGCTTGTTGTACAGGAGAATTCTCAGCAAAGCATTGCCAAATTATGGAAAGTCGCTCTCTGATTGGTTAATCCTTCAACTCCGTTTATTTTATGATTTTGACAGATTTGGTCAGGCCTTCGTTCAACGACAATAAAATGTCAGGACGCTTATATTTCGCGGATTCCAATCAAATAGTTCCAAAATAGTCTATTTAGACTAGAGCATCAAAGAGTATAACATTTTTAATGTTGTTTTATCCAGATGTTCCCGGTGTGCCCGTCAAGAAGAAGAAGAGCAGCTCCTTCCAAACTATTTCTTCTACCCACAAGGTAAAACCAAGCTTAGATCTATTTCCAGTGAATTCTTGTGGTCGGTGATATCTGAATTCCTTTCCTCAAACAATTTCATTGTTTCCACATGATATAGGTTTCCAATAAAAGCTGTTTTATATTTCCATTACCGTTATATAAGTAGGCTCTAATAAACACCAAACAATGTTATTAATGTTTGTCATTATCTGTGCTTTTTTATACCGTTCAAATAAAATCGGATGTGTTAACATTTCTGCCGTAATCTCAGAACCAGTGTCAAGGATATTCTTAAGAAAGACAAGAATCGATCCCTTAAAATTATAATGATGACGATTCAATGTATCGAATGGGATTGCAGTATTTGTTTCTTTGGATATGTCATTGATTGAATTTGTGTTACTGTTTATTTGTATTGGACTTGTGTGATTGTTTCTTTACATGTTTGTGTCAACAGGAATCTCTGAACAGACTTATGAAAAATCTGTACAGCACACATCCTCACTTTGTGCGTTGTATCATTCCTAACGAGTTCAAGACACCAGGTAACACTCATATAAACTGAACCTGCCTGGTGTGACGATATCCCGTGTGCCACCCTTTGCATTTCTAGATTTAAATATCCTCTAGCTTCATCATTCATTTTTTTCTTATACAGATATTCATTTTCTGTCAGCATACTGAAACATCAACCCGAACGTTACCAATTTCTCAACCTGTAACCAGCATTATACACTTCCGTTTGATTCCACACCTTTATCATACTTTGGCTAATTTTTAGCCCGAAGATAATTTTCTTACTGTAACAGTTTTATTTTCACCTTAAATTCACCTTCAACCCTCGCATGCTCTTTTTTATAGTCCCCCTTTATCTTTTGTTCCCATCATAGCTCTCCTTGCTCTCTTCTGAAACAAAAAAACATCAATATTTTTCTGCACGTAACGCTCTGTATCCGTTATAACTGTATGCGTTTAAAAACGAAAAGAAAACCCTGATTGATCCAAACCAACTTGTGCCTGTTTTTGTCTTAGTGTATTGTATGGCGTGTCCCTGTGTCAAACTTCTCTATTTCCTTGATTACTTTCCTGAGCATGTTATATCACTATCCAGGAATCTCTTAATAAATTGACGAAGACTCTTGGCATGACCACGCCCCATTTCATTCGCTGTATCAACCCCAATTATGCAAAAACACCAGGTAAGAATTGAAGGCGTAAGGTTCCTGAAAATTTAAATGAAAGGTTTTTTTTCCTCGTAGATCTTGTTTCCAGGACATTGGGTATTTCATGGTGTTGCGTTAAAAAAAACACACTAAAAAAGGAGTTTATAGTTTTAGTTAATAAATATTGTAAAACACAATCTACTTTTATCCATCAGTAATGCGTTTAATGATATATAATTTTATTTCACTATATGGTTCATCTAATCGTTTACAATTTTTTGTAAATTCAGTGGGATACCTTATACATATATTATTTAATTTCTTTCGAAACTTTGAGCCAAATTTCCGCTTAAATGTAGACCATTGTCGCAAAATTGTACAGAAAGGCACATACAGTAATTTAATTTCTTCCCTCTCTATAGGTTTGATCGACGCCCACTTGGTGATGCACCAGCTCCGTTGTAACGGTGTATTGGAAGGTATCCGTATCTGTCGTAAAGGATTCCCCAACAGAATCATCTACTCTGAATTCAAGCAGAGGTAACAATACTTTTACGGTCCCACATAAAGTTTACCCAGACTTCCAACTGAGAAATATGTTTTATAAGAATAGAAAACTTCTGATTTTACCATGTCTATTTGGGAAAATAAACGATAGCGCTAAAGTTGTTTGCTATTTAATTTTTATATTTTTTGTTTACAAAAAAAACACATCGGCGTAATCATGTTTTTTTTAAAAATAAAATAAACACAAATAATGTCCATTTCTAGATACTCTATCTTGTCCCCCAACGCCATTCCTGATGGATTCGTTGATGGCAAGGTGGTTACTGGCAAGATTTTGGAAGCCCTTCAGTTAGACAACAATGAGTACCGTCTGGGTTTGACAAAGGTGTTCTTCAAGGCTGGTGTGTTGGGTATGCTTGAGGACATGCGTGACGAACGTCTCAGAAAGATCATCTCAATGTTCCAGGCTCAAATCCGTGGTTACATCATGAGAAGAAACTACAAGAAACTTCAGGATCAGAGGTGAGATATTTGTGTGTTTTTCTGACCGATATAAACTTAATTATGCCACTTATTTACTTTTAACGGTGGTATGTCTAGACGCTATCCAAAGTAATGCAATGGCGTTGGTCTGACGGTTTTCAATAATAACATTGTAATATGATAATATGTTTTAATGTAGAAATTATTTCTATTTAATTGTGGTGGGTGTAAATCCTTTTCTTTAATTATTGTTAATATTATAATCTGTATGTGTGTAATACACTAATTCATTCCATTAAATTAGATTGCAATGATCATTAATAGAAGTGGAGGGCTCAATCGGTAAATCTCACCTCACAGCTGTATAATAATGCATACTATTGACATCTCACGGCCTATCTCAAGTCTATTGTAGGGAAACCCGTTCTCAATGATAAGTATTGTAT
Organism: Mopalia kennerleyi; assembly: GCA_034783855.1. NCBI lineage: Eukaryota > Metazoa > Mollusca > Polyplacophora > Chitonida > Mopaliidae > Mopalia > Mopalia kennerleyi. The sequence goes on along the minus strand of JAVFBX010188091.1, from coordinate 3,586 downwards.
TTTAATATGAAATATTGGGTTGTTTTTATTACAGAGTTGGTCTTTCAATCATCCAGAGGAACATCAGGAAATGGCTTCAACTTCGTAACTGGCTTTGGTGGAGGCTGTACACAAAGGTAACCATGGTTCTTGTGGATACCATTTTTCGTATGACTATAGTTGGACGGGCTGAGAACAATATGCATTCGTCCACCCTCACTCGTCACCCCACACGAAGAAGCCTCCGATCTTTACTGACTTGGTCTCAATTAATACAGAACAACTAATGCATTGAGCTGAACAAATGTTGTCTTTCTGTAATTGTAACAGGATATTGGTTAGTCTGCTCGTTAACTGTTACGTTGTCCTTATAATGATTTTTTGCTAAAGTACACTGTTGTAGACCTAGGTAATCTGTTAATCGTATTTGTTTAACTTCTATCAGTATTGGCCAGCAGATATATAAATGATGCATTATATCACAACACTGTTTTCAATGGCGTATATATTCCTGATTTATAGGTTAAGCCTTTGTTGAACATCGCTCGTGCTGAAGACGAGATGAAGAAGAAGGAAGAAGAAATGGCCAAGCTCAAGGAAGAGTTTGACAAATCTGAGAAGATGAAGAAGGAATTGGAAGAACAAAACGTCACCTTGCTCCAACAGAAGAACGACCTGTTCCTGCAGCTCCAGGCTGAGTTAGACAACTTGGGTGATCACGAGGAAAAGATTGAAAAACTGATCAAACAGAAGGCCGATTTTGAGCAACAGATGAAGGATATGGAGGAACGGCTAATGGACGAGGAAGACGCGTCTGCGGAACTGGAAACCTTAAAAAAGAAAATGGAAAATGAAAATTCAGAGCTTAAGAAAGATGTCGAAGACTTAGAAACTTCTTTAGCTAAGGTGAGAATAAATTATTAGCTAAAATTAATTATTGAATACATTTTAGTTGTTCTTGCTACATTTTTGTTAGCTGTAACACGTAAATAAATATACAAGAATATGATTATATATGATTGTAAACACAGCCATACCATCAGAAGTAGTTGAAAGTCTAACTTATCCCAGATATATTCATAATAAATCTGATTGCTTTATTTAGCTTTCACCCTTTAGTTAAGGGTAGTCTGTTTCTAGCATATTCGTTGCAATTTAGGGATATTAATTTTCGAAAGGAATAGACATCTCACGTTTTATGTTTGTGATTGTGGTTTCACTGTTTGTGAACATGGTGAAATACCCTTGACCACGGCGGTAAACTGCAAAAATCAATCAGTCAGTCAGTCAGGTAGTCAGAATGTACAATCAATAACATACAACAGCTGTGAGGAAACACCTTTCAAGCCCTCATTTTCAGGTGGCCTGTTTCATACAGTTTGTTTAAGTGGCATTAAGAAGCTGAGATGATGGCATAAGAAGTACGTATTATGGATTGTCAACTTCTGCTTTGCGTTACAGTAAATCCAGAAGTTGAAAATCCTTACAGTCTTGCTTGTTGTGTTGTTTCAGGAAGCCAAATAATACTTCTGACATTTTCTACAATCTGGTACATCCGGTGTTTTAAGCCAATGCAGTGCCATTTTATCATTGACAGATCTAATATAAGTAATTTGATTTTTTTGTTCAGGCGGAAGGCGAGAAGACCACAAAAGACAACCAGATTAAAACTCTCCAGGACGAGATGGCTCAACAAGACGACCAGATCGGAAAACTCTCCAAGGATAAAAAATCCCTTGAGGAGGCCCAGAAAAAGACCCTAGAAGATCTCCAAGCTGAGGAAGACAAAGTCAACCATTTGAATAAACTCAAGAACAAATTAGAACAAACTCTTGATGAGGTACGATGAACTTTTAATGTCATTCAGTAATTTGTTTTATTTGTTTATAGTTTAGAAAGTGAAAATAAACAACAAATAATGATAAAAATAAAAAATAATTCGTTTTGTATCTGTCATATATTTACGTTTTTAATTGATATATTGTATTTATCTGAAGTTTGTAAACTTGCAATATCATTTTAAAAACATCTGGTATTGGTAATGAAACTTTAGTCACACAAAGTTCAAATACTGATAACAGAGAGTGTCCCTTCTGTTATAATAAAATGTACCATATCCTGTTGTAGCTTGAAGATAACTTGGAGCGAGAGAAGAAGGTCCGAGCTGACGTAGAAAAAGCCAAACGAAAACTTGAACAAGATCTTAAAGCAACTCAGGAAAATGTAGAAGATTTAGAAAGATCAAAACGGGAGCTCGAGGAAGCCAACAGAAGGTAGGAACTGTTGTCCATGTCTTAATCCGATCACCTCAAAGCTTTAGTCCTTACATTGCAACAAGATGAAGACATCTTTGCTTCCTATTTTATGAAATCGAAATTCATGGCTGAACATAATTATGATCATCTGGAATGTACTTTTTGCGAATGTTTAATGGCAGTTACGTGAGGACTAGATAAGTTACAAATGATTTTTATTTCCAGGAAGGGAATAGAAGTCACCGGTCTCCAGGCTAAGTTGGAAGACGAACAAAACTTAGTTGCACAACTCCAGAGGAAGATCAAAGAACTCCAGGTAAGATCAGTCGGACAATTATGATATTTATTGATCATTTCTTGTAAAAATAAAGGTAAATTTATTGAATCATTAAAATATTAATAAAACAACGGAAGAAAGTCTAGTTAAAACTTTATGGAGTTAAAGTAAAAACGAAAGCGCAAGTTAAGAATGATAGGTTGTATGTGTGATATTTGAATGTAATGTGAAATGAACCATACATCTAGCAAGAGCTAGCTGCATCCTTGCACAAATGTTGACGACTTCATGCTGGGCTGAACACAAGATATTTGAAATGATGATTGAAGAGGCTTACCGGTATTTTATGAAATACATAGTGGGTTCCTTATAGACGATTGAAACTGCAAGATAATGAAGCAACTGAAAAAACCCATGGCTACAGAAATATTTGACTCCTAAATCAATGGAATTGCCGTCGGACGCCATTGCCATATAAAAATGGCAAAGGATGCTCGCCATGTTGGATCGGATGAGCTTTAAAGCCATGAAACTTCAGAGGAATATCTTTCACTTTCCAGGTAAAAAAAAAAACAAACAGATTGCAGTGAATAAAGAATAATATTGATTAATGTGTGTTTGTTTTTCCTACCCTTTCTCTTTCTTCTCCCAGTAACAGAGCATATCCTATAACCACGCATAATTTCTTATAGATCATAGATCTCTGAATCCCATATCCTTATTTTCCCCTATCTCTTTCACTTCTTAAGTTTTAATACTTGTTTGATGAAAAATATATCAGGAATTTCGAAAGTAGTTCTCTTGGTTTTTGTGAGAGATTTGCTTCGGTAGACATCATTAAAACCATGATTATAACATTAAAAATCGAGAAGAATCCAATAGTTTATATCTATTTCAAGTTTAAGGTATTTTACATAACCCGCCGTAAATTCGAAAAAATTTCCGACTTATTTTAATGGTACTCGTACATTATTTAATTTAATTGGACATTAGCTTCTCATAAGACTACATACAATGATGGGTTTCGTGACGGAATTATGTTGCTGTTAAACTGTATTCGTCACCATAACGTGAT
>JAVFBX010188080.1:0-13705 GCA_034783855.1 Mopalia kennerleyi | reverse complement strand
ACATTCGCATTTAGCGGGAAAATTGTCGGCAGTTGTCACTCATTGCCGGGAAAAAAACATTTTTTCGAGCCGTGTCACTGAGGAACAGTTAGGCCCAGGTAGCAGGACTGTGCTGTTGGGGAGAACAGACAGAACGGGGTCTCCCCATGGTTATGCAAACTAATTCAGGAGGACCGATTTATAGGTCTGCCAAATTGGATGCGGTCTTCATCTCATTTTGCATTTTGCTATTGATTTGACAAATTTTGTCATCCGATAATCAATGAAGATTGTATTTTAAAGCAATTTTGCTTTATTTTACACAAAGACACATTTATGTATTTGAAAAATCAGCAACACCCCCTCCCCTCCTGAGGAAGCAAATTTAGGACAAGAGTATAGGACAAACTTGGGGTAACTGTGGAACATCCTTCAGTGAAAACCACAAACCTATTGTTTATTCACAACTCCCAGCATGCCTCTGAGAAGGAAGGGCAAGCTTCTGAATACAAGTACATAATCATATGAACCTTGTCACTGCTTCCAGGTTAGAAGGCAGGATATGAACAGCTCATGGTAATAAGGTGTGTTTCCTACCAGATGGTAATTGGGACACTCAAAAACTGGCAACATTTACAAAGTGTGACTTGAGAATTAAACCTCCGGTCAAATCAGACTCTCTGGAATTATGCTAAAAAAGACCAGATTTTAAGTTTAAAGGTCTTCCCAAATGGTTGATACCTAGAAAACTTATAAAAATAATTCAATGTCCACTGGACGATTTTTGATTTGTTTCATTAAAAAAATCGGCGAACTTATGGAGAAATTGGGATTCAAACATGTAAGATTTATTAGCACATACAGCTCAGCGATAGTGAGTGACGTCATCAGGAGAAAAGTCGCTATCTCCGGTACGGACTCGGCATTATCTGACTTGGATTTGTCAGACGGAAATTTCCCCGGTTGAATATTCATGAAGCAAAATGGCACGCCTTCTTCGGTTTGAAATCAACTTTTGACCAGATTTCTCTTGGCTCGTACAAGACAAGTACGCATTAAATAATTTTCGTTTTTGCAGCATTATTTTAATTTATGAACAAACTTTGATACCACTTAAAATCGTAGCGATCTGAATTTATTGATAATATAAGCTAATTTTGGGCGCTAGTGCCTCTTTAACGTTACTAGGAGTGAGTCCATCGGTGTGGCTCCAGGAATTGCGGGGGTTCTTTTGCTGGGTTTCTTTTTGGTTTTCCACGGTATTTAAGCTAGGTGTCGGGGTGTAAAATGGACAATCCGTCGTCAAAATACCCTTGAGCATGAATGTTAACTCCAATCAAACGATATAAACCATCACCTTTGAATCTTAAACAAGTGGAAAACAAATCTAGGTTGTATTGCTCATGTTAAACCGTGTTAGCCAAACATATGGATGCCCGCTATTTATTGAACTAAAATGTAGACAGACAGGAGTAAACAGTGTTTAAAGGATTTATGCCTATTTCAAATCCTGCTGTTTATTGTGTTCAGGATCCATGTACAAAAATAATTATTTCAATTAAATGAATTCAAACAACGTTGACTATATAGGCCTTTGCAAATATGCATATTTTCATCCCACTGATGGACTATTCCATGTGTAATATTTATTACTTCGGTGTGAGTTCTGTTTATTTTTGTTCCTCAGAGAGTTTCCTTTTTCCCCTCATTTAAGCTGTTCTGTGGATTAGAAAATATTAATATGGAATTGAAAGAAGGAGTAGTCCCCCTTGTCCACATATGCCAGTGCCTGCCACACTATGCAAGTGTTAAATGGACAGAGTGTTATTGTAAACCTTGCCTCTGGTCAATTTGACGAAATCTCCCTAAATGTTTCCTCCACAATAAAAACACCTTTTTATTATCTTTGAAAGTGCAATTCGGCAGTTGATATGAATCGTTAAATTATGAACTATAAGAAGACTGCGAAAAATCATTAATATTTTATCAGTTAACAAAGCACTTATCCTTATAGACCCCATGGAAAAATATTGCAAATGTGTGTTGAGCTGAAATCTCAAAAAGCTACTTAATATCTATATTTTTTTTATTTTAGTGTCATTTCATCTATGTGTCTTTAGGTTTGGTGGGGACCTTAAATTTGTTTATTTTATAAATACGCCATAGTACAACATTATATATAATAGTCTTTGTATGGTAGTGGGACAGAATGAGTGGGCGTTACTTCTGATTTGTTTTTGAGTGTCACTTTTATGTTTTTCCCTACGCAAGGAATATTTATTAAAGAATATTTTTGTTTTTAGAATTCATTGGAAATCATACCGTGTGTATATTAACAGCAAGTTTTTACATATTGAAATGATTTTCTCAACAAAACACTGCCAAGGTGCATAAAAAATATATATGCAAATTTTGATGTTAATCTCGCCACTGTTTTTTATTATTACTCGTATACTTACAATTATATTGTATGGATAATTTAGAGTCTTATATGCTATTTAAGTGTGAAAATGTTTGTTTGTTTATGAATCTCCTATTTTATATGATTGAGATATTCACTGATGTTAATTTTTTATTTTTTTTTGTGTTTTTGTTTTATACGTTAAGTGCTTCGTGTGTGTATAAATTACCATTGTTGTTAGACCTGCAGATGGCTGTTTACAGTTGCCTTAGTGATCAACTCCTATATTGACATAAAATCAAAGAACCATTTTATATTCAGGGAACAGAGTAATCTCCCCTGTATATTCGCACATCGAGTCCGATTTTTTGATAGCTGTTCAAAGAGGAGATGCAACAACAACACCTCTCTGTTCACCACTGCAGCAAAAGGACTAGAAAATTAAAGAAACTGTTTTGTAAATTGGTTCATCACGTAGATAGTTTATTTTTGTGAATTGTTGGTGCTTATTCTTATAGCCTTTTAATGTGTTAAAGAAATAAAATTTTGTATGGTATTTCATGGAATTTATTATTATTATTATAAGATGAATAATCAATTCACTCGAATCACAGCCAACGCTTGTTCATAAAAATGTGATCGCCGGCATCAGTTTAAACACAAACTGTATTTATGCGAGTCTCGCAGAACATTTTCCATACATTTTTTCTATGTACGCTATTCGAGTTATCCGATCTAATTAAACGTATACGTCTATCATAGGACCGTACTTTCCTGTCTGTCAGTATTCGCGTTGTAGCAACTCTCCCAAAGTTTAACAGCAGGTATAGATATCCGTTTTTACATGATAGACGACAACAAATTACTCTTTACTATAATTTTTGGTATTTTTTAATTTTTTAATTTTTATGATTTAATAGAAAATCATTTCATTTACAAGTGGTTGTTAAAAGGAGAGTCTGTGCAGATTTAATAAGCTTGGTTTCCGTCGCGACCTTAGCTTTACCCCTTGTAACATTGCCAAACTGTAGAACCAGTCAGAACTCCTAAATCTGTGTTGGAACCCAAATCGAACAAACCAGTCTGACGCAGAGCTTATGGACAGCTCTAAGGCGACACGCTGTGCATGGTGTCGGCTCTGCGTCCTGGGATTGCGGTCTTCTTTGTTGCCAGTTACGTCCACCGTGATTTCCTTCAAGCTGTCCTATGAGTGAAACAACCTTAAGTACGGGTGCAAAACACTCGATCTAACAGCAGCCAACGCGTTGCAATAGGATAATACGGTATACCTTACTTTATGATTATAATCGTTCGTATAAAACCCTTACCATATATATGTTTTTGATAATTGACGAGAGAAAAATTTCCTTTGGGACCTTATGTATGCAACATTTATAGGATAGATAGATTCAAAGTAAAAAAAATAGGAAAGAAACTTTTAAACTTTCCCTTTATTCTGTTATTTTGTTTGACTTCTGGGCATGTCCGTTGTTACTCCGAATGGAGCAACATGTCAGCCAACCTCTCGACCACACATTATTTTAACAGAAAGTGAAATAACTGGTAATGCAAATTTTAATAATAGTGGATAGTGTCCAGGAAGTTTCTAGTATCATGCTCTCGGAGCAAAGGGGTAACACCATTTAAGCCAATCTGTTTGTGTGGTCTAATTTGTTTTTGGTGATTGTCCTGTTTTGCCATTGTTAGTTGCCTTTAACGTCGAGGGCGGTTACCTTAGTTCATTTTGCCGACACGTATACGGTTTTAAACCCCAACCAAAAGCAATAAAACTGGTCATATTTATATAATTCCTCTGATTTTTTATATCGCATTGCTCTGTGCTACATACATTTTTGTTCGTCGTAAGTACTACTTTTAAGACAAACCGTTCACGGGATCCAGTCCGTCTGTCGACCATCGGGTATATGAGTGAGTCACAGGATGTGGCTCTGGCAATCGCGGGGATGGTTTGTACGAGATTTCCTACCGGAAAATACCCTTGAGTACGACGTTAAACCCCAATCAAATAAACCTTGTAAAACAACATAAAAATAAAAAAAGTACCCCCCACCCCGAAAGTCGAAAGTAAGTGGTCGTTTTTTTTATCCGGTCCATGGCTGCTACTATCACAGGGTGGTTTTGACAAGTTTCTTCACGGTTTTCCACCATGTACACCTGCAATACAAACTTTAGTGAAATACGACGTGAAACCCCATTCAATCGAAAGTGACACAATTAATACAGAATGCTAGAAAAATGGCCAAAGTTGAAAACATTTTTCTCTGTACATATGTTCCAATTATGTTTGATTTGAATTGTGTATTCATATCCGCAAGAAATACACTTAAGCGCTCCGTCATGCAGATGTATAGTCTTAATGCTAGAAGATTTGTACTCGCGGGGGAGGGGGGTTTCCTCTCTCGGTTTTCCAACGAATTTATGAAAGGCACAATGTGAAGTGGCCCATGGCTTAATGGTAAGCGTGTGCGCTTACTAATCCTACTCCAATTTACCGTTTACGCGATCTAGTCCGTCTGTCGACCATCAGTTATATGGGTAGGTCACACAATCAGGCTTCCACAATCACGGGGGTGGTTTTAGAGAGGTTTCTTTTCTGTTTTCCCTCGTAATTAGGCAAGAAACAGTGTGAAGTGGACAGTCCGTCGTCGTATAAGTGAAATACCCTTGAGTACGACGTCAAACCCCAATCAAACAAACAATGTGAAGTGGACAATAAGTCTTCATGTAAGTGAATTATGCATGAGTACGGTGTTAAACCCCAACCAACCAATCAAACATACAAACTAGAAAGTGGTTATCTATAAATTAACAGTTTAAATATTACACCATATCTAAATGTCGTTCTCGAGCGGGTTGGAGGGAGCCTCGTGTTGCCCGGGTTGCCACAGAGCACAGGGGCAACACAACACAGTTCGGTTTGTGATGTCTTTGTTCTGCGTTTTGTGATGATCTCGTTTCGTATTTGTTTATTGCCAGAGGCGTCTAGGGCGATTTCTTTTACCAATTAGGCGGACACGTCGCCATATGAGTGAAATAAGCTTAAGACGGGGGGGAATCCTCAGTCAAACAAAATTAATGTCGTTCAGATAGTATATTCTTTTTGGCGGGTGGTTGGAGGGAGCTTCATGTTGCCCTGGTGCTCGCGAAGCTAAAGGGGAACAGGTTTTTAAGCCGATCTGTTTGTGGTGTTTTGCGTCCTGTCCTTGTTCTGTATTTGTCCCGTCTTGTCTTCGTTTGTCTTGCCAGTGGTGTCGAGGGTGATTTCCATCACCCATTGGGCTGGCACGTCGTTATATAAGTGAAATACCCTTGAGTACGACGTTAAACCTTAATCAAACAATATATTCTTTGTGATATTTTGTAGCCGCTTTCAAAAATGTTAATGGACAGTTCAGCAGGTGGTCCATAAGTGTTTACGTTTTTTTTTTAAATTTATTTTATAATGATTTCAGCCAAGGTGGAACACTTATTCTCCAACAGAGCATTTATATGTACATATATCAATCCGCAATATAGTTTTGTTGATGTAGAAATATACTTGAAATACCCTTAAGCTTGGCGGTAAACAATAAAAACCGATCGATCGATAATCTAATCCATCAAAGTTGTTTAAAATCAAATAACATTTTCTTTGTGCCTATTTAATGCATCTTTATGTCTATGTTACACTTGATGCCCGCTCATGTCAAATTTGACCAAAATTATTCGCACTTGTGTGCTTGTGTTCACAAGAAAACCTTTCGTAAATTTAAGTCTGGGAACATTTTCACAAAATGTCGCACGACAAAAAATATCGTACGATTAAATGTCGTCATGTTAAGCTATAGGCCTAAAAATATCGTGCGAGATTTGAGTGTACGACATTTTGTGAAAGTGGCTACAGGTGCTTGGAAATTGATGCGTATATTTTACAAAATGGCCGCTCAACAAACCACGCATGTAACACACACATATATAAGCATATGTTCACCAGACCTAGCAATGTTAAGAGAAAACTTTCCCACGATACGCTCTAACTAACTGAACAGGTTTATATTTGAAGTATCACCACATCGGTTGTTTTTTCACATTGGTCTTAAAGTTTCATCGTAGATTATTACCTGTATATTGGCCAACTTGCAGGTGAACTGTATGTCTAATCAGTTTACACCCGCTAATAACCCAAGGTTACACTGCTTTCTATATATTAAAAAACAAAGACTTGCAGGAAATTTGCACCCAATTTGAACTTCACAGATAGATATCTTGCTTTGTCTTTAGTGCAGAGTTTAAAACGTAGTCCACGGATTCACACGAGTGAACAAGACAAACGCCCGAGGCAATACCACAATCCAACATAGAGTCAAGCAAGTATATATACATATGATATTTATTCCAGATATTCAACATCTCAATACAAAAGGAAATAGAAAAAACTTGATAGCTTGAATATATAACCCTCAACAAAGGTAGCTATATAATATCCGAATTAAAATAAAAACCGGAGAAATAATTGCAAAATTTAAAGAGAATTTGAGAAAATACAATTGGATAATGACGCAAAAGATCATTAGGCACGCCAAGAATGCTTCGAAAGCATACTTTTTTAAAAGGAGATATTAATGTATTTATTAACAGAAAGATAAATAATGAATAGTCCAGGAAACCAATCTTAATCGAAGTTTGAGTTAAAGACCAGAAAAGAACAAAGAGCGACATTATGAGAGTTTCAGTACTTACTTAACTTTATAAGGATCCAGTCAGTGTAGGTTGCTCCTAGCTCCGTAGTTCAGAATGCTCTGGAAGGATGTTTGTGGGTGTTCGGTGTTCATGGATCATGGGAAATCCACTGATCAAGCTAGAGGCGGCCCTCCCAAGGCCCACGAACACAAAACCCCAATTCTCTCCGCCGATCTGTTCACGAACAGCTTTCGAAGCAACTAAATGCAGTGAATATTATAGAAAAAGAAAAAGATACAAAATACCATGCGTTAAAAGGCAAGCGGATTTGGCGCAAAATTCAGCCGGTATAGATATGTTAGAGCAGCGAAGCAACTATTGTCTACAAGCAGATATAGCATGCTGTGAAAACTAAGCAAACTTTAGCTGAATTCTAGGAACCTCTTGCCTGGTGCGCGGAGAAGGTTGCCATGTAAAGTATACGCGAGAAGTTGACGTAGTCCCTGGATGTATAGTCACCTGGGACTCAGTCAACTTACTGCGCACGCCCCACCGTGCCGGCAGAGAGGGACTGGTCTACACACTCCGAGGAAGATGGCATCTCTTAGATAGCAACGATAACAAGCAGCCTTTATACTCAACACAGCACCGCGCCGCATGAATATATGGATCAACAGGTGTTACTACTGCTGTATCTCTTAGCATAAATTAAAATTACATTTCCGAACCATTGCCATCATTCATTAAATTATGCAAATTAGCCCACTTGGTCGAACGTCCGGTATGGTCCATGATTGTTGATGTGACGTAAAAAGGACACGAACACATGCTGTCATCATTGACTGATGTTGATTCTGAATCACCCGAGTCAATGGGACAGCATGGGCTCATGCCTCGGATCACATCTGAAACTTACCTGCATGGTAACATATCTCACAATTGTGATGGAATTACCTGGTCAGGAAAGAAACTCTTAGCACATTATTCTCAATACACAAGATGATGTTCAGATATCACAATTCTTATACATGCTCCTTCTCCAAATGTTGAGTCCTGTTGAAAGGCCTTAACCGTTTCATCGTACCAGGCTTCCGTGCAGATTTGGTGGACCAGCTAGCTCGCACAGGAACTGTAAGTTGTTGAGATGTACAGTAGGAGTAGAATGGGTGTTGACTGTTCACCGGTCAATCCTTAAATTGACGCAGTCCCGAGTTTTTTAATAACTAACCCAGGGACTATGTCAATTTACAGAATGCCAGCGATCATTTATTTTACTGTTTCCAAACTACGTGTCCCCCAAGGCGACAGTCCAGTGATCTACCACATAGAATGTTTCCAAGACTCGTACGCAATGGTTGAAAGGCTGGTATCAAAGACGATCTTGATGGGTTGCCGCTGGAGGGGGCTGGACACAATCAGGGGTGCCCCTGGGTACGAGTGACTGGGGTACAGGTAGAAAAGTCTTAAGTCTCACAGTACACAGGAGGGCTTGCTGAACCATCAACAGTCTAGACAGAAACAGAGTGACACTTATTCAACGTGAAACGCTACCGGCCATCTTAGGGAATAAAATTTCTAGTCCATTTAAGCAAAATAATAACTATGCAAATATGTGCATAGACGTCAACATTAGAATTTTCAAAGCCGACGCACATGTAGTGATCTTAAACAATACGATGTGGTCCACCCTTCATTTATATAGCCTTTTCCCAAAATATAAATACACAGAGAGTTATGTGTATATAGATACACCACACCTACACTAAAACAGAGACTCCTGCTGATGGTTTTCATTAGAGCGTAGCAAAGTAATAGAGAACTTTTCACGGACCAGTGATTTGAGTGTCTAATATATCAGAGCGATTTCTCCGCGGCAGTCGACCCGTCACGCCGACCACTGGTATGTGACGCTTTTGGAAATTCCGTTACTCTTTGATAAAAAAAGAAAAAAAATGACAAAGGCTGTAATTGTCTTTGTGAGAAATAGGGATTTAGTTGTTACAGCATATAGGCCTATACATACGAGTGGCTGTATAATGTACAGAGGTTGTTAAGAATGCACAGTAGACCATCTGTTTAAACCTGTCCTATACATTCAGCATATGAATATGTATCAACTCTTGTTCAACAGTCATCGTGCTCGACATACTGATTAGTATTCATTTCTGTCATGACGCCAACAAAGTATTTAAAGTCAATTTGTTTTATTGCATATGTAGAGAGTCGACAGTGCAGAAAATAGTCCTCTACATGATCAAAATTATTGCCCGCCGATCAGCCCAATAACTATTTAAGTTAATATACATTTTTTAATTAATCTAGTCTCATCAGGACATTATTATTAAGCACGAACGCCATTCCAGACTAGGTATATAATCGACTTTGTGTATTTCGACAAATCACGAAATACCTTTTAAATATCCCAAATTATGTTCAGATAACGATCATTTAATGATTTAGAACAAATATGCTGATGTAATTATAAAAATTTCGAAAGTGGTCTATTAATATGAATATTTTTGTTTTATTCCGGTCACCTGTTGAGCGCACCAATTTGCACAAATACTTTAAGCCAGAGAATGAGTATTCTACATATGTGCATGCTTTTTTTAGAAAACTTTTTTTTGTCTCCACCGAACATGGGTCTCTGGCTAGCTTTTCACATTGTGAAGTTTACGGTCCGTTGGTTCGATTTCAGACTCGCTTTCTTGTTAAGAGCGGTATGTGTCATGTAGTCACGAATTAACTCTCATTACTGAGCAGCGGAGGAACAGTCATTTTCCAACATAATACATCTCGTGATGTCTAAGTCGTGTTATTTTGAGTTTCTATACTGGTATATTGCGCATCTTTGTCATACAACTGAACTATCACGGTGATAAACACCAGTCATTTAATGTTTTAGAGATTCTGACGCGATACTATAGATACACAAACGGCCGTAACAGTCCAGCTTCCCTATACTTCTATCGAATACACTGAAAGAGGAATTATTAAACTGAATAGAAACACGCATGAGTGAATAGTTCAGAAAATCAGTTAACGTTTATATTGAAAAGAAGATTTTATTTTTGGAAAGAATTAGTTTTGCTCCAAACTCTGTATAATCTTATTTGCAGCGTAACTACATTTTATATTAATAATATAAATTCTTTCTGAGAAAGAAGAAGAGGCATATAAACCATTCGATGGCGCTCGCCTGTCTTGGAACGTTCCGAATAAATAGTTATCTAGTGTCGACAGAAAACAATAAACAGACTAGAGAAACTAGTCCCACCCAATCACCCAGTCAATTCCAATTTTCTCCTACATTCTGTTTTTTAAGAAAAAAGTAGTCCCTAAATAAATGACGTCATTTGTACAAATACTCCGAAGTCTAGCATGTAGGCCCTCATCAGCATATATAGCCAATCAATACGTTACAATGAAAAACTACAGACGAAAGACAACATTATTTGATTCTCTATTAAAGAAATCTTTAAACTACAAAGTTTGACCACCTCAAAAGAATAGTAAGAACTGAAAAGTAAAATCACATACCTATATAAAAGGAGGCGAACTTGAATAGAAGCTGTTCTCACCTGGAAGGAACACAGAGAATTGGTTTACTGCTAGATTAGGCTCGCAATTTAAAGACCTTCAGATCAACAGCACATTATGTGGGAAAAGTACAAAAAAATAAATAATTATCAACTTTTTTCCCCAGATCATTGAAAAAAACAAAGATTCCCTTTTATTCGAAATCATACGGTTATTAGTATTGGTACGCAAAGAACAAAAAGGTATAATATGTGCTCTGGTGAATTTGTATAATTATTCTCACTAGCCAACTTATTATACATGGGTCATACATATTTCATCGAAATTAACACAGACTCGGCTTCTCTTTCTCAAAGGCATATAATGTATGCCCTATATAGGGGCATTTGCAAGTCATAGTTAAATTAGCCTGGGGCCGGCTTGTCGACTGTTCCGATCTTATACAGGGCTAGCCAGGTCTGTTTAACGAACACACAGTAACTTTCAGTATAATCTAGAGCTTATTTATATTCAACGAAAATCCACCTTTTTTCTCTCAACTCTTTCGTTAATAATGGGCTTTAACCGCCACGAACAGAGTGGTGTCTGTGCATTAGTTCTATACTATTTCAACCTTTTCGATGCAACAAACCAGCAAACTGCGAGCAAAGTCTAAAAGCCAATGACAGCCAATCAAAAGTAAAGTTTGCTCGAACAAGAGAACTTGTGTCGTAGTCAAAGAACACCTCTTTGTTTATTTATCCGCTCATTTTTAATTAATTATTAAACAAATCCTACAAGGTGTTAGCAGAACCAGGGAATCAACGCACGGTTTTGTGCCAACGAGTATTCTCCTGAATCGGTTTGCCTTCTTATACCGATAACTATTTAACGTCGCCTCAATTTACATCTTTTATTGACTTGTACCGTATTCGCTTTATTACTACACTCGTAAAATGACATACAAATATCGTCATTTGCGGTTCGGAAGCAAGGAAAACTGGACCTGTTTAATCATGTCTCCCAATTTATTATTGAGACAGCAATTTGGAGCGCCAACACGTATATGGAACTGTTCAACAGACATTGCAGTTATTCCGAAAATGCCACCAAAGTCCGATTCAAAAAGTGTATGTAAGTACGCCACGAAAGTAATGCACATTGCCTATGATAATTATAGGCTTTTTGGGGGGATAATTTCAGATCAGAATATTTATAAGCAGTAAAGAGTATAAGTATGCGGAATTTGTAAGCTATTTATCCGTGGGAAACATATAAAAAAAAATACAGGTTGTTTATTAACTTGTTAAGGTACGTTATAATTCGTGAACAGCCACGTGAGAGCGTGTGATTTATAAAGTTGAATTTTCTAGAAGACGCGGAACCTGTCCAGCCAGTTGATCTTCTGAAACAATGATTTTCCTTTTTAACGTGTTTTTTTGTACGTGAAATTCATAATTTGGTGATAAATTTGACATTTTGTTAGACGCATCCTGTTGATATCAGTTCCTGTTTGATAGATCAATCTTAATTCCCATGTCACTCATGTGAATATCCGGCACGCATAAACCCTAATATCTTTCACATTATTATTCAAAAGTAGGCGTGGTTTAACACGGACACGCCCACTTTATTTTCTGATCCCCAGCAAATAAAACTTAAAATAAATAGCAAATATTCATGACATAGGCGTGGTCAGGAGGAAGTGGTTAATAATCATTGGTGGTTAATTGTAATGTAACCTGACGTGATATCTTTAACAAGACGTCTTTAAATCAGATTGCAATTATTAGGCAGACAGATATATCGAGGGAAACAGCGTGGGAAAAAGTCAGAGAGATTCCAACACAATATGCTGATAAGAACATTAATTTGTTGTGAGAAAGAGTTAATATAGACAGGGCAAATTATATAAGACTATAGTTAAAACAAAGGTAGGGTGGTTCGCGTCTCTAAACACCCTTGATCTACAGCTTCTGTGTATTATCACCTAAACTGACGAAATCGATATAAGTGTTTTGTTTAAAAAAATTAAATCTTATCTACATTTCGGCTAAATGTATCCATATGGAAAATAGAAGAAAAGATATACATAATTCAATATAACATAAATTATTTGAACTGATATATAGGCCCTATTATCGCCAATATGTTTAATTGCGTTTTGGGTATATATATATATATATTACTAGAGGAGCAAATACAATTCTAGACAAAAATTCAGATAATTTGTGTTTAAATAAAAAAAAATAGGCATCTGATAGTAAGAGATTTAATGTAGAAACGATCAGATTGTGTGTCATCTCAATTTGATAACAGAATTTGTTGATGAATGGTCGTATAAGCGTTGCATTGAGAGGATGATATGGGGGATCCAACAATGACTTCACGAAAGGATCGAACTATGTTTTTAAACATTGCATAGCCTACTTTTCATCGAGCATCAAGGTTTGGACGATTTAAGACAAATGTAGGTGCTTCGCATTTCAAACAATTACTAGTTACATTTTTGCTAATGTGTAAAAAAAAAATGCAATAAAAATGCTTTATAAGGTTTTTAACACATATTTGGTATTTGTTTGTACATAAAATAAGTTTATTATACGAAATGCGTTTGATAGACTTTTTAAAATAATATTATATGATGTACCAAGCCGACATGATAAATATGATATACCAATTTATAAAATTATTTTCGTGTCGTTTAGAGTTTGATTATAATCTGTATTTGTTTCTGTGTTAAACATTTTTTTCTAGTTCAGGAAATTTGCAGGCTAGAACCCTTCCGAGAATCAAACCCACGAGCCTCCGAGTGATCGAAGCACGGAATCGCCAGCAGTATACGCCTTCCACCATCTTTATGATGGAAAATTGTTCTTCAATGAAAACTAAAACGAGTCTTCAAAAGTCACGTGGAAATTCAGCGTTCCAGCTTCTATTTTGTGCTTGATAAAGAAGTATTTTTCGACAGAATTCTGCATTTATACAACCTTTCTGCAAATTCTGGTGACTGGTGAATAATTTGTTTTCTTTACAAACAATCATTAAAGGTTTATCTTCAAAGAACTATAGTATAAAGGTTCTTCAAAGAAACAAATTTGTAATGGTTCTTTGACGAACCATTTT
>JAVFBX010188058.1:0-13706 GCA_034783855.1 Mopalia kennerleyi | reverse complement strand
TAGCGCATTCTTAGACTGATTTTACAACATGAGAAAAAAAGTATGTCATTCATTTGTTTGAAAAGTACTTTATTGGGGTTTTCAAAGATCAATGACAAAGCTTGTCATATATGACATGCTAAATTGTAATAAATATTTTTACGATGAAAACTACAATAAACAATTTCAAAACAAAAACTTGAACTTCAAGTCGTTTGCCTTGTTTAGTCAAAAGATGTCACATATGCTTCTACAGTGAATAATACCAAAAAATTAAGCTCTCTGTCAATGTGTTGAGACAGTTTTTGCATGGGTCCTGATGGATATTATTGAGGCATTATTTTCAAGTTTGTTAAACATCAAAATTCATGCAAGTGCAATCCATCGACTTCCATTTAGTGGACTTTTACTGTATCCATCCAAATAAGTTTTGAACTTCTCTAAGTCAGACTTAAGACTTGGATAACTGTCCCTGTGCCAGATGCTCGAAAGACCGGATTAGAGAATCCAGATTCCAGATAGACCTTACTACATGACGTCATCTTATATATAGTGGATTAAATTTAATAGAACTTCGAGCAACCGGCCCCTGCATGGTAATAAGGTAAACCCTTGGCTTAACAATGACATGCCACAATCCAATTTTTGCAATTATTTTTTTTCTCAGCTGTACATACGAACTAAATTTTATAGTATGAAGTTGTCGTCCTTAGCTTAATCCCAGATAAAATATATAGGCCTAGTAAAATATTTGCAAAAAAAATAAACACACAGGGATGTCTCAACGTAAAATTAAATACATGATGCTGTAGTTGAATGTGTGACTTCTGTCATTCGTTGACAATTATGCTGACCCTTGTCGTTGGGAGAATGTCATTTCACGGGAATATCCCACTTCACAAGAGAATAATTTCCTTTCCAAACAGGTTGTTGTTGTTGTCGCTTACTTATGTCATGGGTAGCCTATAAACAATGAAAAAGAATGACATCTTCCTATAGATTCTTCTCCTCTTGTGCTCGTAACGCTTGGTCCGTAACTCTAACTTGGTAAAATCCTGGTTTATTCACGTGTTGATCCGTTGGCCGAAGGATTTGAGTTGAGTCTTAGTTTGACAGTTCGATGTAAACTCCAAAATCGTTGCATGCCGCCTGTTTCCAAGATACATTTTGAGTATTTAAACACTAGGCCTACTCAGAAATTTACTGGTCCATCAGTAATGTGTGTTTGTTTAGTAAGATGCATCCACAATTGATGGCGAAAAGTTATATGAACTAATTGAGCTTCTGCATAGCACTGTTTATACAATATAAATCAGCACAGCGGAGCGGAACTCTGCCCCACCCAAGATGGCGGCGATATGAGCACACCACAAGGCACTCGATGTCTAGTCTAGTTATATATAGGTCATTGGCTCTGTAGCTCAGTCGGTTAGAGCGCTGATCCGGCTAATCAGAGACAAGTGTGCGAATTCCGGTGTCTTACCTCTGCAGCAAATAGTCGTAAATTTGAAACAGGGGAGACAATTCAACCTTGTCACAACTTCTCAGCTGCATCAACCGCTTGTTTCTGTAAGTTTCGAAACTGTTGGATAAGAGATTGACAGGTAACCAGGTGCTGATAAACTGAATTCACCAATTTTCTTATGGTGTTACCATACCTGCGACGAAAGGCTCTCAGTAATACCTTATTGTTTTAAAATAATAAGGAACAGGGTGTTTAACACTACAATTACTATTTTTATCTGTGTAGTCTTCATGCCGTGGATCTGTATTGGTAGAATTGTTTGTTTACTTGGCGTATACCGTTGTGTTAAGTTCCATTTAAATCACCCGGTATAACAAAGCTATATGTTGGCAGTTATATCCTTGTTACTGTTGGCAACGACTAGCCCTGGATGTTAAACCCGAAACACACGGCCTTAGCATTACCCTTATATGATATTCGATACTAGTCCGGTACTGTTATTTTATATTTTATTTTTTTACATATTGTATAGATCTCAAATGCGTCTATTTCGGTAATACAGTTTCAACCATACTAACTTTGCCTTGCCCTACCAGATTGGAACATGGGACAAAAACGGACTGGTATTGAAGTCTATATCCTGGCCTGGGGGTAAAAAAGCGCCTCCGTCAGGTAAACCAAAGAAGTATCACCTTAGAGTTATGACGTATGCAGAAGACCCATACGTGAAATACTTTGACCCGGAACCAGATGGAACGTGTGGCAAAAGGAGAGCTTTTAAATGTGAAACATGGGTCAGACACGGCAAACCAGGGTAAAAGACAAAATCTTTTTTTCACTAAAACAAACAATAGATACTAGTATATGATTTTACATTTTTAGTCTACAATTGGCCGAGTTTTATAAGTTCATTGCACGAGCTTTATGGCCAGCTATACGTATATTTCTTTGGAAAAGTGTTTACTTCATCAACCATCAAAGTAAAAAATAAAAAAATTTAGTATCTCCTTTTATCAGAACAGAAGATCTAAACCGTTGGCATCAAACGTTACAGGAAGTCATCGTTAGAGTATAATAAATATTTGCATGATTACATTAAATCGCCTCAACACCATGTTAAACGATTCTGTTGGCTTGATATCGAAGTTGATACAATTATTGTATGTTTTGATTTCGCAGTGAAGCTAATTATTACACGAATGGTACTACTATGAGATGCTGTACTGGCCTGGCGATGGACTTACTTGGTATGATTAACACCAGTCTCGGCTTCGATTTTACGCTGTTTGATGTTGAAGATGGATTATGGGGTGGTTATAACAGGGTTAGTTTTTGTTGTCAAAACAAATAATATATATATATTACATGTAATATCATAGTTTTGATGTTCTTATTGTCTTGGTATTAAATAACTTGCCTTCCAAGGGACCTAGCTCTGTCCCCATCAAAGGTAGATGTGTCCACTTTTAATGTGTGCGATTAGAAATCAAATGATTCCTTACTGTTCAGATCGTTTTGATTTTTTAAATTGATTTCGATGAAGTAAAGCAACCATTAGACGTCGAGTTGTACATATACCGGACCTGATTTATATATAAACAGTCTATCAGATACCGTATGTAGCTAAAGCCTGTGTCTTCTGTGGCAGGAAACCAAACAGTGGAATGGCCTGGTGAGAGCTTTAATGGACGACAAAGCGGATTTGGTTGTGACGTCTTTAAAGATTACACCTGAACGGAATCAGAAGGTGGAGTTCTCCGTGCCCTATCTAGAGACTGGTATAACTATTATCGTGGCTATTCGAGACGGAGCTATTTCGGCCACCGCCTTCCTCGGTAAGGAAATCAAACAAAGGAGGTCCAAGATTTGGCTTTATGTCAAACATCACTTGTATGCTGTTACATAACTGGCATTTAATTTGAATACCTTGTACTGATTAAGATATTTTTGTTTCACTTTTTATGGTCACGATGAAATAAACCCCTTGCCATCCGTTTAATGCTTTTAAGATTTTAGTCCCATTCTGGTCGGTATATTCAAAAACTCTTAACATTGATCAGTTCGAGTTTTTTTCTATAGATGTATCCTTGACGTTACATAAGTAAAAGTTTCACTGTAGAATCTAATTATGATTAAGCGTATTCTAATGTAATAATTGTGTGTACAATGAGCGTAAAGACAGAAGATGAATATGGTTTCTAGGTAAGGTCTTATTATCATTAACGTTAACACTGAGATTGTTGTTATATCGTTTGATGTATTTGTTTTCCTTTTCCCGTATCGATGACTTGAAAAGATATATTAATATAAGCAAACACATCGGGCACTTTAAGGTTTCCGTCTTTACAAACAACAGCATGATTTGAAATGTTATTTTCGTCACCTTGTGCCAATCGGCAAGACGTTAATTCCTTCCCGCTTTCTCTTCAACTCGTGTGGTGTGTATGATTATATGCATCATACTACGTGCAGTAGCACCAGTTACACTCTTTATTTATTCCTCTAGATTGATAAACGTCTGGTTCGAGGGAGCTTCCTTTTATATGATTGAGTATAAGGCGGTAACACGATTAGTATTTGCTGTCACTGTGTTATCTCATATATTTTCTGTTTATCCTGCGATTACATGGCCGATGGTTTCCTTCACCCACAGACCATGCAATCCATCACACGGCAAGTTATACCATGGTGTAAAAACAAACAGCCCTGCTGAATATACACTTGCATGCTAGTTCAAATATATGAATTTCCAAGATAGCGCGTAGAAATAACTTCCTTCCTATAGCAGCTTGGTATTTGTTTTTTGGACCGCTATAGTAATTAATTACCACCTTGTCAAATTTTCTAATTCAGGTAATACCATGTCTCACTTTGTCTCATTTCATCCCATCCGCACTAATTATCTCCGTTTGTTGCTGTGTCCCACCCTCGGTTACTACATGAAAATTGTGACATTTGTATCCCATCCTCAGGAACTTAGTCATGTTGTTACAATTCTATTTCGGATCCCAGTAATTATGTTACTTTTTTATATTCTTATCTCCCTGATTCTTATCAGTAATTATTTCACGTTTGTATCAGTCATATATCACTGCCGCCAGTAGAAAAAAGGGAGATAACTATATAACCCATATAACAGGAAGTGCAATCGATCTCATAGAGTAACAATAGCATGGTATGAATATTCAATAGAATGCTATTAATCAATGACATAGATGGCTCTACCTATTATAAGGGTGACAGAGCTATCTACCTTTTTATCCATTGGCGATCCCCATTATGTACGCTTCCCTACATCCAATCCTAACCACCAATGGCTATATGGCAGTTAGTGTATACATATTTATCCCCCACCCCACCCCTTCTCTCCCTATAGTCAGTATCTCGTTAATATATCAAGCAACAGCAAGCAATACAACCCCCATCTTAATTACATCGTTATATTTCAGAGCCATTTGACCTAACCGCCTGGATTTTAATTCTCCTATTGTGTATTCACGTTGTTTCCATCCTGATATTCACTTTCGAATATACCAGTCCTCTTGGTTTAAATAGGGGCGTCAATGATGGAGGTAACACAATCTTCACGTAACTTTGGTGTTGTGACCTCCGGGATGTATAAATCTAGAAGGTATCGTCATGAACTACCACGAGTCGGTCAGCAGCCTCTTCCTGATTAATAATTCATATGGTATTACATTAATACTGTCGTGGTATTATACTACACTTGTGGTCTGAATAAATGAGCTATTCGTACTGTTTAATAAACTATATGGAGGCTAAATGTTCGTAACCCTGAGGGACTGATAATCCAAGTGTCACTTTTTTAAAACGTATGCATGTTAGCAGATTAGCTCTTGGCAGCTCGGCCGATGGCGTTGTGGAACATGACGATTTACTCTAGATTCAGACGTTGTCCTTATTTTCATCACGTTTTTGGTTATTCTTCGGCTATTCACACACACACCATTTCTGCAACACGTTTTCACACTATTATTGTTTCCAGGACTTCTGGTGAGTGCATTGAACAAGAACATACATATTTATTTATCTCTGTGACTCTACTATTTTTTACTTGGCTTGCTATCTTTCAGAGCCTTATGACTTCCCCGCGTGGTGTTTAATTCTTGTGTTTAGCGTTCATGCCATCGGAGCGTCTATTTTCATATTTGAGTGGCTAAGTCCGCAGGGTCTGAACCAAGGAAAAACACCAATGCGAGGTAACTGAATGAGGTAAATTTAGCTGTGACGGTGCCGTCGGTTAGCCAAAGGCACTGTTAGGAATAGATCTAGTCTGGTAAGGTATTAACAATAACTACAATCAGACATATTTATAATACTTAGAGATTTTGAAGAGGAAACGATGGAAAATATCCGACATAATAACCTGTAGAGTAAACCAGAAATAAAAGCATGATCAAGAAAAAATAGTACTTTATAGGAACGGTAATTTTTAAATTTGGATACCAACTTATTGTGTTTAACTTATAAAATAAATTAAACTATAAGAAAGGCGTATGTGCTGCCTTAGCTAGCATGAGAGCATATTGTTTAACTCCCGTATTTCTATTTCATTTTATCACAAGCCCTCGCCCCAAAGAGTGAAAATGGTGAGTTCAGCCTATAAACAAATCACAATACTGATATTGAGCGTTCTCTAACACCAAATTTATGATTTAAAACAATTAAAAATTCAAGAATAGCAGTATCTCCTGTTGGCTTGGAGTTTATTAAAAAAAGGCCCCTGTTCAGATGTCAAGCAGAAACCGCAAGTTATCAGCGAGACATTTCGGTAGACATTCGTAATCAACAAGAATCTCAAATGCATGCTTATAGGGCTCCTGTCAAATCTGAAAATGTCCGCTCTGCTGTAGTTTATTTTTATTTTTTCTGTCGCTAAAATGCATGGCAAAAAGTGGGTTCTATTTGGAACAGAGGTTTTTTTGTGGTACTCAACTCCGATTTAATCTTTTAATTTGGATACAGTTTTAAATGGAAATCAAATAAATTTAAGTACGTTTCTAAATTATAGCTTCAGATAGAATGATCACTTACCAACCCCGTTTTACTTCACCTGTAAGACTGTAGTCCCTGTAGATCTAGACCAATTGTATTTCGTCTGCATGACCTGTTTTTGTTTTGAAATTGTACACTGGTAAGATAACGAAGTAAGAAAGATTTGATAACCCATGCCATTTAGGTAAACAGACAAAAAACGCCTATGATTGAATATGTGCTTAAACCTTAGGATTGCGTGTGGTCGAACTAAGCAGAGAAATGTATTTAAAATATATATAAACAATATGGCATACAACGGGTTCCGTCTAGTAGTCTAGTACAGGACTAAAGGTTTTCTTGTGAAAGAAGGTTATTTACAGAGGGGTTGAAACAAATTTGATATGAAATACGAATTACTATCTAAGTTTATATTTCTAATTCCCTTCACCTTTTCAGGCATGCAATTTGACACATATCTTCTTTTATGCTTTGTTAGAACATAAGTTTTCCTTATTTCGGTCATTCTGGCTGATTTGGTCGATGCTGTTCCAAGCGACTGTGTCTGTGGATAATCCACGAGGAGTATCGAGTCGATTCCTAGCTAACGTCTGGGCTCTGTTCGCCCTGGTCTTCCTGGCCAGTTACACAGCTAATCTGGCAGCATTTATGATCACGAAAGAAGAGTACTGGGACTTGACTGGAATAACAGACCTCAGGGTAAGGGAGATAACTCAATGTTTGAAAAAAAAGTAGTTTTTTTCCCTTTTGAGATGGGATTTAAATTGATTTCAGCAATCTTGACAGGTCGTACTTGTTTAGTGTAAGAAAAATCCGCGTTTTATTTTTCTTCTAGTTCACTGATTTTCATATGACACAATCAGCAAAACCCAAGGCCATTGAAGTGTTAATGTTTTAGCCAGTATACGAACATAGGCCTATCTCTAAATGTATGTCATTGTGTTGTCGTTATGTGCTACATTAAAAAAGATCGAGAAGAAACAGGACGCTTAAGCATAACAAAATATATATTTCTGTTCAGCATGCATAATGCTTCAACTTATTTCAGTTTTTAATTTCTATATCAATTATTAATTCTGTTATAATAACAATTTTATTTTAGCTGTTAACGTGTTTAATTAAGGTTGATTTTATCAATGTGTTGTTTTTTGGGGGTGTCATTTATAGTTGAAAAACCCGTATGTGACGAAGCCTCCATTCCGATTTGCGACTGTCCCCTACGGCAGTACAGAGACAAACCTGTTTAACAACTACTACGATATTTGGGAATATATGACCAAGTTTAACAAAAGCAGTGTGGACGAAGGGATACAGGCCGTGAAGAAAAAGTTTGTATACTATAACTTTATTAGTATATGTAGCGCTCTGTCTGTAGAAGAAAATGCCCAATAACACTAACAATGAACATGTACCAAAATCATTTTATGTGTTATTAATATGACAGTAATCTACATGTAGGCCTACCGATGGTAACCTAAGAATCACTTAAATATCACCATTATGAATATCCGTACTGATGCTTCTTCTGTTTATGTTTTCAACTCTGACATCCGTCTGTCGAGTGAGTGAGTCACAAGATGTGGCTTCAGCAATATGGGGGTGGTTTCTACGAGGTTTCCTTCCGGTTTTCCACCATAAGTATACAAGGAACAGTGTGAAGTGGACAATCCGTCATCACATCAGTAAAATACCCTTGAGAACGACGTTAAACCCCAAACAAACAAACAAACAAACAAACAAATCCAACTTTTGACAGTATAAAAACGATAATAAAACTATTTGCCGTATTTGGATAAGCATTTGTGCATGTATCTCACCCAACATCTATATATTTATTTTATTACCAGTACAATCGACGCATTCATTTACGATGCTACAGTACTGGAATTTCGTGCTGGAAAGGACAAAGAATGTAAATTGCGTACAGTGGGGGACTGGTACGCCAGGACAGGTTACGGTGTTGCACTTCCCTTCGGATCTAAGTGGCTAGAACCGGTTAACAATGCGATCCTGCAGTTACAGGCTGATGGTAAGATGCTGTTTATTTTGATATATCAAATTGTGTGCTTCCTTGTGTCAGAATGTGTTCTTTAGATTAGTCGAAATCACGTCACGTGATATGCAACAAAACATGAGGTTGTATGAAGTATGGCAGTGTCGTTTAAGGTCTTTCTGGAAAACTTAAATACTCAGGATTGCATATATGTACGTGTAGGTAGTGAAAATCTAACTATTATTTCAAAAAATATTTCAAAATTAGTAAATGTCAATAGAAAAAAACATACGGCATTTTTCATTTAATGATATCTACGTTGCACTCTGTACAATGGCTAATGTTTTCATCTGTTGTGAGTCCAACCCCTGTGGAGGGTACATTATATGAAACACAACAAATAGAGTGTGCATCACGATTTCTGAGAATGAAACATCACGATTATGTTAGCTTTCGACAAGTGATATCAACTTATCTTTGCGCCCAGTAAATATCAAATGTCACTAGCAGATATAGTATTTAATATTATATTTGCAATATTGGTATAATGGTTATCCGGATGATTGCCTATTTTAGGTTCAGTCTGTTTGTTCTTTCAATGTTTACCTTAAAGCGTGGATCTCGGCGGCGACAACCCCTATACATCTCTTGAAAGGCTACCATTTTATATACTCAAATTATCATTTCTTTATTTGATCAAATCACATGAGGGTTAACAAATCTATACACACGTACGACCACTGGTAGTTGTCATTTAAGGCATGGCCAACCATCATCGTGAAGGCACTCGACTTATATCACCCTCAAATCAGGGTGCGAATTTAAACAATAATTTAATTTGAAAAAAGAAAAGAAACAAGAATTGTCTACTTTCTTGTGAAATTTTCAGAAAAATTGATTCATGTAATGCACAGCTACTGATTTACAACAACACGCTTTACCGTAGTATAGGCCAAATTCACAGATCGTGAACAACTTAAAGGATTAGCCCTGTGTGTTGTCGATAGATTTAATCAGGTGAGCTGATGTGCCAATCAAACAGCGCGAAAGCCACACACAAAACAAAACCGAAAACGTTCTCGTGATTTATGTAGACGTTTTTCCTGATGCCTGTCCCAGAATGTCTGATGCCTTGGCCGCTACTCGTAGACTCTTTAGGTCTTATGACATACGCCTCTAGCGTGAACAGAAAGATATTTGATTGGTCCATATTGAAAAAGCTTTTCTGTTTACCGATTAAAGTGCAAGACATGGCAGCCTAGATGATTTTAACTGTAGTTTAAACATTGCTCAATGTTTACGATCCAATTGTAAACTGGATATAAGTCAACTAGAAAATTAATTGACATAATTTAACACAAGAAAGAATGTCCGTTTCACTTTAATATATGCAATATATTGCCGCCCCCACCACCGCTTTAACAAAAGAGCATATATGTCTTACTCTTCCCGTCTATTGCTCAGAGGAAATTTAACCTAACTATAATCGATTCCTTGAACTTACACATTGGTCTACAGGTATTTATCTTCTAAAAGCAAACTTTAAATTGAAAACATTCGTAACTTTATTTAAATATTTGTACAAGATCGATGGTGGTTGGTAAAATCTTTCAGTTTATACGAATATATCGATTGTATCATCGATCCAACATCTAACAGGTTAGTAATTCAATCGTCAGGCATTACTTTATAATTCAATCGTGGTTAATCCAGGGTTATATGGGGAGTTGTTTTAGATATGATTTATGTTTGTTTTATTTGTGTTTGCTTCGCCAGGTGAACTGGAGAGGTTGCAGAGGTTTTGGATGAAGGGCGCTTGTTCGAGAACTAAAAAGAAAGGCGAGAAAAGTACCAAACTTGGAATTCCGAACTTTACAAGTGCTTTTATCCTTCTCCTAATGGGGATGCTACTGGGGGCCATTCTTCTCACCTTGGAACACTCCTACTTTAAATTCGGAAGAGGATGTTTGCGGAAATGGGATAAATGTGGATGCTGTGGATTAGTTAGCCTGGTTTGTACAAGCATATTATTACCTAACCCGTAAACTTATAAAAGGGGGTATTAGAATGGTATATTACCATACAACAATCATTTTCGAGCTGCTGATATACTATTTGATCTGTCTACGCCATTGTTTTCTCAAATTTCAGTGTGGAGATTTAGAGAATAGATGGAATTGAATGTAAGCATGGTGAAGTGCTGAAGATAAGTGACGCTCATATTGCAAACAACATGTGTTATTCGACCAGTTTGCCGTATTGGGAGAATATTGACTCCATGAGTAATCACTAAGCACAAATATCGTAATTAAGAACAAAGTAAGTGTAGTGGGTAGCATTGGATTGCCACTGAATCAAGTGATGTGTAAACAGTCAAGTAAAGTATGTATTTATTTCATTTCGAATATAATTGTTTAAATATTATTTGAGTCGGAGATTTTGTGACTGTCGACACCTGCTAGCCGTCACTAATCACACGGGCTGTAGCGTTGAACAGAGACCTTTCCTGTGGCCTTACTTTCACTTAGGCTGATTCCAAAAGGAAGATCAGCAGCTTACTGATTAGAATCATAGTCAATCAAAGCAACCGTGTAATAGCACACTAATTAATTATGAGCCATCTCTCTCTTAATAATAATGTTTTGCGTGCGTAGTTTATATTTAAGTATAGTTGTATGGCTATCCTCACTCACAATGGATCACGTTGAAACTGTCGGAGTGTCACAGAGGAACTATCCCCATATGGGCTGTTGTGTTCAATTTTACACTCGTTCACATTGACTTTTGGGGGCGGGCAGAAGCAATGTTGTAATAAGACAAAAAGTCATTCGAAGCAACCCAGCCTTATTGGGAGAAATATAAGCGAATCACCAACCGTTTTAGTTTTCATACATGCATGGTTCACCTCGGCCATTGGGTGTTGCTTTGAATACCAAAAGCAGTTGACGTCAGAATCGTCTTAAATAAAAAGTTGTTTTGCTAGATTTGCTGCACTTTAATTAACTATCGTCGTATATTAAATTTTGTGTTAAAATTCAGTTAGATATGGGAATGATTCATTGAGTTAATTAATATTACATAATCCTACAAGGCCTGTTGTCTGTGATAAAATGAGCATCAGCTTATTTCGTTAACGAGCTGCATCGCCTTTGGCTACTAAAATATGTTAACTCTGTTGAAAAATTGCTTTTGAAGGCAATGACATTCCGATATTCTTCTCCACAGGCAAACTCATCCATTAAACTGAAAAGGTGAAAACGGTGTTCGAAAACTTCATGTAGGAGGCCTTAACACATTTATCATGTACCAAGTGTTATAGTCGTAATTGTTCTGTTCTCAGAACTAGATAATATCTGGTTATTATTATCGTTCATAATACTATTATGGTCGCAATGTTGTGTGAAATACATGTGTATGTAGAGCGGTATTTGTATGCCATTCCTCTCTACTCCATACTAACAGCTCGTCGTTTGGATTTAATTTGCCAGGGTTAAGCTTTCAGCTCTCAGTCTGTTCACAAGTCACGTGACAATGACAACAAATCGATTAGTGCTGACCTTTCCTTAGGCGCTTGTCAAATATGGTGGCCAAACGAAAAATAACAATTTCCTCACATTTATGTAACGAACAAGAGTATGAACATCAATCTAAGACAATTTTACGTTGTGATATTCTCTACGAGAGGTCAAACGTTAATTTCCCATCAGAACATTGGCATATAACACTTCACATAATGGTTGTGTTCACTCTTTACAAGTACCCTATCGTCATATAAGTGAAATATCGTTAATTTTAAATCCATTGTCAATAATAAAAATACAAGTTATGTTTGTGTTCTTACTAATACATTGCCTGAAGTCGTCTACATACAAGAGTCAATGATACGGCCATAAAACAGAGACTTAACATTTAGGTAAGCCAAAGATAAGAGTAAGTACTGGCCAGCATACACAGTTAGATATTATAGGTTACTGTTAACAGAAGAGAGGCATATACAATCCATCAGCCAAACGTGGTCTTTAATGTTATCTTTTGACCAAGCTACTGAAGCTAAGAGTTGGAGAGATTATACGCATACATGGATTGGGGATGGGGAAAGGCTAAGGCTGAAAACAAATAAATAAAGAAACTCATCATAGGAACACCGTAAAGTTAATCGGAGAGTGCTGATCGTATAAATGCAAATGTTGATATTAAACCAATAAGGCTAATTGTTTGAGGCCATGGTTAAGCTCAAGCTTGAGTTTAGGTATATGATAGGCTTCTTTCATGTGGAAGGTTGACAAGTGGTTAGATTAGTCTATAATTCTGGTGTTCTGAAAGACAAGGCTTTTTACACACGATCTTTAAACACTCTTGTGATTTCAAGTGGTTGGCCGAGCACCAAGAGCAATCAAATATGTTAATTTCTCAGTCATGTGTGTGTTGAATAATCTCACTCTCCGTTTTATCGCTGTGTTCATGCGTTACCTTAATTATTGAAGCATCTTAATTGTCACACTATAACCGGCCTTACAGCCAGTACATCGAATTCTGTCCATCTTTGTTAATTCTCTCTATGTTGTTGTATGGCGGTACCCGACTCCTTTACATTTTTACAGACGATCTTACTGAATGTGTTACTAAGAAGACAAACACAATGCAGTTTGGAACTGTAGCACTAAGGATTGTGTGGTCTGGGTTTGTTTTTTGGAAGTCCTACAATGTATTGCGCACATCATACCAGAAGTTCTTGAATGCAGTAGGCCTACGGCGCACATCATACCAGAATGTCATTCAATATAGTAGGCCTAATGCGCACATCATACCAGAAGTTCTTCAATATAGTAGGCCTACTGCGCACATCATACCAGAAGTTCTTCAATATATAGTAGGCCTACTGCGCACATCATACCTGAATGTCCTCCAATATAGTAGGCCAATGCGCACATCATACCAGAAGTTCTGCAATATAGCAGGCCTACTGCGCACATCATACCAGAAGTTCTTCAATATAGTAGGCCTACTGCGCACATCATACCAGAAGTTCTTCAATATAGTAGGCCTACTGCGCACATCATACCAGAATGTCCTCCGATATAGTAGGCTTACTGTGCACATCATACCAGAATGTCCTCCTGTATAGTAGGCCTACTGCGCACATCATACCGGAATGTCCTCCAATGTACTGCGCACATCATCGGTTGATTGATTCGTGTTTTACACATTTTACATTATTATAACATACAATTTTTTTATAAATCAACTGTTGAC
>JAVFBX010188047.1:0-13707 GCA_034783855.1 Mopalia kennerleyi | reverse complement strand
TGTCTACCACCCCACCCAGTCACACCTGACATCCCGTCTATCACCCCAACCAGTCACAGCTGACATCCTGTCTACCACCCCACCCAGTCACAGCTGACATCCTGTCTACCACCCCACCCAGTCACAGCTGACATCCTGTCTATCACACCACCCAGTCACAGCTGACATCCTGTCTATCACCCCAGTTGCAGTATAAAAGGGTACAATAGCAATTTACCCCAGTCAGTATAATGATTCATAGGGCTTCGTCTCACTCAGAAATCAGGAAGACAAACATTTTAACTATCAGAGAGCAGAATTAGTGATACAATATGAGAGACATCTATCAACTTACAAGTTTATAATGTAGCTGAACCAGTTTAGGTGCTGCCGTGTAACTACAGCCATCAACTGAACACTGAAAGGTAAAAGAACCAAGGTTACATATATGATTACTTATAGGGCCTCAAACATGTTTTGGGAGCACTTTCCTTTGTAACAGGAGGTTCCTATACACTCTATGATGACTACGGTACTTCAACAAAATAATAAACCAAGATTACTCTAAATCACCTCCAGTTTTGTCCATGACAAATCCTAACTTTTTTGGTTGTTGTGACAATATTACACCATGTATTTGAACAAATTATGTTTTTTGGCAAATGCTGATGCTTTCTAACTAAAAAAATACATCTTCTGTCTCGGAGACCCAATTTCCAAGTCTTCTACATAGCTTCTAAAAAAGTAACTTTATGGCCGAATTTGTGGGTGATTTAGGGTAACAAAGGTTTTAAGATACTTTTCAGATGAAAATAATAATATTTGTAGTTCAGTAAATTAAGAATCCCTCCCCCCTCCCCCCCCCCCAAAAAAAAACCTTAACAAAAACACATATTATAGAAAACATGTCACATAATGCAATATAAAAATCTACCTTTTCATGGGAGTCAGTGTGTATTTTGTGTAGCTCCTCAGTCTTGAAACCACGATCACATATATCACAAAAAAATTGATTATTTTCAGCCGAATCTCGTTTGGGAACAGCTTGCTTCTTGATTTTCTGGGAAAAAAACGTTTAAAATCCATAAAGGTCAACAAGAGATGGTCTAATACAATGCGATTAAAACAGGAACTAAATAAACTTGCCGTTATTTTTCATTATCTCACACCAGATGGAATTAAGTGATGTCTTAAAGTGGGGTTCATTAAATGTCACTGTTTTAATTGTCCAATGAAAATGCAGGGGTCAAAATTATCAAAGTTTTGAGGTCATCACATTGATGACCTCGGCAAAGTTTTATGTCATCAAATAAATTTGAGGTCATCGACACATTACAGCAATGTTTTTTATAAGGATGATTTTAGCTATTCTGTCCAAATTGACACATTTTCATGTCATCATTATGACGAGCTCGGTGTGAATTTAGCTCATTGGTGACATTTTAAGGTCGTAAAAACGAGTAAATGACTGAACATTTTAACCCCTGAAAAGGCAGATAACAGTCTTTCAGAGGATATTGTTTTGTGTTTGATTTAGGTCTATCATATCATGTAGCCTTATCTAGAGATACATAGTTTGAGCTCTTCTAATCGTGTTATTTTAAGTTTTTACCATAACCAACTTTTATGCGCATTAAACTACTGTCCAATACTGTTTTGTAATCTGAACGCTGTGATGCATTTGGTATGTCAAAAATACCCTTAAATAGTCCAGTGGCTGCGTTTGAAAAAGTGGAACATCACATGTTGTCATGCCGCCATATTCTTATTCTCCCACAATGCATCATGCTACAGGAGATCCCGCTGTAGGCCAATTACACGATTAGAATCGCCCAAACTCAGTAGCTAGTCAACATTTAGTCATGTGACCACATCACCAACCAGGATGTTTAAACCCGAGTGTATAGCTTGGTAGTTCGTTTGATTGGTCATTTTCAAAAGGTATTTCATTATTATATGTCCTGATGACAACTGATTGTACACTTTTTATTATACCTTAAATAATTAAGAGAAACTGACAGAAAGCCAGGTTAAAATCATACGGCCATTGCCCGAAATACCTAGATCTTTCGACTCAACAACACAAGTAGCTATGCTACTTGAAGCTTCCTAACTTTTAGAAATAACATAACTCTACCATGATTCGGCACTTTATCTTCCAATATATAAATATTCCATGGCCTTACCCTGACTTAAACCATCTCGTTTTCTTCCTTAAACACTTTTGGGTTAGACCGCACATAACATAACCACTCCACATCCCTTTTCATGTCAAATCAATCAGTTCTCAGCAGTACCACATTCGCTTTAAATGTCTTCTGCGGTAATAAGGTCATGCAGATTCAACGTTATTTAGTAATAGTATTCAGAGGCAGGCTTTATTTCCAAAGTTTGGGTATAGCTGCACCTCATATCTCTATATAGCCTATATAAGATATATATATATATAAATACGTATACGCATCTACAATAAAATGAGGACTTGAACCCGAGGTCAAAGTGTAGAATTTCCTCTAACGTAAACTTGGCAAGCTTTCAAACCAATGGACACCATAAATACTTTTAAAAAGGAAAGCAACAAAATAAAAAAATAAATAAAAAAAATCATGGCAATAATTTTAGTACCAGCATACCATTGGATTTCCATTCGTATTTTGGTTTTTCCATGGTCCTTTGTGACGTGGAAAATTACTTTGGTTTCGTGGGTGAAATTGATTCGGCGGAGGACCACGCCAACCGAATGGAGGGGGGCCTCGGGGTCTAAAGTCTGGAGCAAAGTGCGGGGGTCGAGGGCCAACAGGGCAGCCCCAATTATCGTTCGCAGGATGCCCCAAAAAATAAGGCGATGGACCGCCAACCCCAAGGTTTCTCCCAGGACCTGTAAAACGGGGCATCATTTGTCCCCGGGCGCCTCTCCCGTGTGGAAACATTCCCCTTTGCGGTCTGTTTCCGTACTCGGACATGTTTATCAGCAAATCAATTTAACAATCAAGTCGTCCAAACTAAATTCTGCACTGATAGTTTCGATAATTTTGACCACAACAATATCGCTTGTCTGCCATGTGCTTTTATAGGTCAAGGCCGCCGGTCAGCGCGCAGTAAATAGCATACTGGAATTCCATTGGTTGAGGGGTTTGTCAACTGTATATGCTTATCCAATCGATTATATAGGATTTTATTCGGGCACCTGGCTTGTTGTAACAGCGTACGCAGACTGTTTACATCGAAAATGCCAGGTAGGTAACAGAAAATGGAAATATTGTATATTTGTGGAGAGTCTTGTTTTTATAGATCAAGTTAAAGAGGTAGATAATTCATTTGAATTAAAATGCCTCTTGTTTCTCTGATATTTCTCAGTAACCAGAGTTCTAAATTGTAAACAATCAACAATTTACATGGTAACTAAGCAATGTTGTTGTTGTAGAATCCTTAAATAACTCGACCAGGCCTTTGCGTGAATTATATGACATTTCGTATCAAACCACTTTATACCCAGACAATTTATACACAAGTGCCGACTGCATGATTTAATCCACAGACTACATAACTTGTTTTCTAGCTGGTAGTCACCCGTTCTCGTTTAGTAAAGCGTAAATCTGCATTAATAATTGTAGGCTACTAGCCTAGGCCTATATCCTCCAAATAATTCGGTAGCTAGTATTCACCATCTGACATTCATCCTAATACACAGTCCAAATTCAAGACACTTACTATTAACCCGAAAGTGATATTTTGCTTGATATGAAAAAAGCACTGGCGCCTAAACCCTGAATAGGTCTGATGTTAATTAGGCTAACCCGTTACAGCTAAATTCATGTCGTGATACATGTACTTCAATGAAAACTATGACCATCAGGCAGTATTATATGTACCCATTTCCAAACAATTTTACGCTGAAAATGTGACATTTTTCAGTACAAAGCAGATTACGTCCCAAATTATTCCTTCAATTTGGGAAACAGGTAAGTTAGGGCATGGTTCCTTGACATAGTCTTAGCTGGAGACGTCCTCCTATCATTTTCGACAAGCAGATTTTATCAAAATAATTAAAATGACAGTAGAAATTCTGACTTTTAACAAAAAATGAAAAATAGAAAAAGGAAAAATGTTGACAGGCAAAAGCTATGGCACTATCCCTTGACTTGATTACATCACTTATTTATGCACCTTCTCTGAATTTGAGGTGGAAAAAAAAGCACAGTTTATTGTTGGAGCTCTGACTTGCGGATATCTACTAAAAACGACTACTGATATGTCACAGATATTTAAGTGGCAAATCTACTGATGTAATTGGGACATTTGTTAGATAGTTTACATGTAAACTATGTGAGAGAATCTCTCATGTATTAAATTGTGCATTTTTGCTAAAATAAATGGTGTTCGCTATACATTGGCCCATCACAATTAAATTTACATGGGACAACAAAACAATAATGTAAATGTTCGATGTGATTTAGGATTTGAGGGTTTTCCAAAAACTTAGCAAAATGTTTTGCTAGTCTGTGGGTATTTTGCACATTCTTGATGTAATGACATCATTTTGTAGATCTAACAATCGGTATATTCCTTCGGTTAGAACACAGAAGGTTGTGAGTGCAATCACTCGATCAGTTACAAAGTCATATGAGTTAAGTAGCTTTAACTATAGCGTTAAACCCCTTGGCCAAACAAACAAATAAACACTCAATACACGAAGACAATGTACTGTAGTCATTTGAGTAAATTCTAAGAATGTAAAACATACTAGATTTTTTAAAGTATAATCTTTGTGATTCAGTCATTTTTAATCTGATTAAAAACCCATTTGGAACTACTTTTAAGGCGATACTCCCAGCTGAAATAACCCCTATATCCCTTGAAAGGTTTCCATTAAATATACTTAAGTTAAATATGACATCAACTATTGTCATATTATTAAACAGGCGGGACTGACGTCATTGTACGAAAACACGGTCGGTCACCAGTGGGGAACAGCCACGACTACCGGTAGATGATATAACTACAGTGGTTTGGAACAATGATGTCAGCTCTGCTCTTTAAATCAACTAATTAACGGCTATGCTAATTCCAATGCAAATGCAATACAGATGGTTGGTTTTGAAAATATACAATAAAAATAATAAGTTTAGGTCGAAAAACAGTTGTCTTTCTCTTTAATTCATGCTTATTTTCCTCTGCAGCATCAAATCAATCCTCCCATAAGCTCCAGTCGGGAACGATCCAGGAGGCTGTTAAACTGGGCAATGTGTGGGAGCTAGAGTTAATGGTGAAACATGGTGCCAGCATCAATGAGGTGGAAGATGTGGACAAGTTCACACCGTTACATACAGCCTGTAATGTGGGCTCACTTGAGGTAATCAGGGCAATTTCTAGACAAATTTCCCAGGTTCCTATCCCAAATTCCTATCCCATATTCAGGGTTCTGAATCCAGTTTTAGCTTGATTTTAACAGGGATATTACAAAAATAGTAATATATTGACATTAATTTGGGCTTGAAAAAGTTTAGGTGCCCATACGTTTTCTGTAACCAAAATGGCTCTGGATACTGCTCTGGTAATACATATACATGTATGTGGACAGAGACCCTCTCTAACGAAGGGCAGTATTATTTCATGCAAACTTCATAGGGTTTAAATTCTTCATTGTTTAAAACAGTTCAGCACAACAAAGGATGTACATTTCACAGGCTATAAATACAGGCCTTCAATTCTATCTAGGAAAAACAGGTGGGTGACCAACAAACCACAAGACTTGTTCTTGACAATAAAATCCATGCAAAAACATGAAGTGTTGTACATCTCCGAATGGACAACACTGTACGTCACAGCTGCCAAATGTCTGACCTAATTTTATCAATTACGCTTCCCGCTAGTTTCTGGACGTCTGGTTTGACCAAAATTGACAGTCAAACGAGACACACTTTAAAAACAGTGAGGATATTTGTAAGTAAACAAGTGTTAGCCAATGGAAGAAAGGCTGTTCTGCTTGGAGGTCTGCACTGTTGCCGATTCCAATAGTATTTGCATTTTTCCCGCCAAAATCGACCGGGGATGACAGCTGTCATTAACAGTCAATACACCCCACGAATCAAGAGTAATTGTCTTTATAAGGTCGCACTTCGGTTTTGTACAACTTAGAGAACTCCTTTAGTTTATAAGCCGACGTTGGTGGGAGTGGATTGTCAATTCAAACATAATATAGTTCAGCCACTTGGACACTACTTCACTGTCAATATAATGTAGGCTTTGGGCAAGACATGCACTGGCGAAGGCGTGGTCTCATAAAACAATATATGTGCAACTTTTACAGATTTTTTTTTGTTTGCTTTGCTACCTTCCCGTCTATTTTCCGAATCTCCCCGGGAACGAGGTTACCGTGTTCCCGACTTTTTCCAGCCATGGTCACCAGCACTGATATGTTAATTCCACCACTGCCACCAGCACTGATATGTATCTTCCACCACTGCCACCAGCACTGATATGTACCTTTCACCACTGCCACCAGCACAGATATGTATCTTCCACCTCTATGGTCACCAGCACTGATATGTACCTTCCACCACTGTCACCAGCACTGATATGTACCTTCCACCACTGCCACCAGCACTGATATGTTAATTCCACCACTGCCACCAGCACAAATTTGGTAATTCCACCTCTGCGACCAGCACTGATTTGTCTCTTTAACTACTGACAGCAACTCTGATTTATCCACTCACTCCTGCCAACGGCACAAATTTGGTCTTTTTTTGCTGCACTGACAGCAGTGGACAGACAGCATTGACTGGTTAATTCCACTGCTGCCACCAGCAATGATATATCCCTTCAATTCTTACCAACAGTACTGATGTTAAACAGCAACCTGTGCCTTCCATATCCACCTTTACGATGACCTGCACTGAGTTGAACCTTCCACCATTGGCACCAACACCGATTTATCCATTCAACTACTGCCACCAGCAGAAATTTGGTAAATCCACCACTGCTTATAGCACTGACTTGTTCAGTTCACCACTGCCAACAGCAGAAATTTTGTTATTCTGCTGCTGCCAACATCAGTGACTTGTTCAGTTGACCTCTGAAGACCTGCCAACCCGGTGTATTCTTGAGTATTTTGTACACCTAATTTATGTTAAATACACCAAATGGCAATACACTCACAAATAATTATTCTGTACCATGTTTTTACACAAATTGTGAATTGACTCTGTCACAAGTATTGATTTATCCATCCAACCACTGCCACCATCACTGAGTTGTAGTGCTGGGTTTTTTTTAATTTCTGAAAGGCTGTGCATGTCGTAATGGAAGTTTAGTATTCTGTTTGTCACTTAATGACTTTCAGGAACAATGATTAACAGATAATGAAGCCCATGAAGTAGAATGTGTAGTTCCTAAAGCCTTGTAAGTGCGTGGTGTCTACTTGCAAAAACGTGGGCAAAACTTGGGGATCCGTACGTGGTGAGTACTGCCTCAGTACGGATTTGGGAGCACGCAGACACGCCGTAGCACTTTTAATGCATGAGGAACTTTTGCTGCATTCGATCTACGGATTCACCCGCAATATGGCCTCCCCAAAACACATACTGACAAAAACCACACATGGTGGGTTGTGACCCAGGCTTAAGTGTGGAAAGTACACTAAACTTTTAGAAGTTGGGATAGAGAAATAGGCTTTACCACAGGGGGCCTTACATGTTATTTCTAGGAGACTGTCCCAAAATTAGAGTGTCCCAACTGCTAGAAGTTTTAAGGTATTCTTAAAAGTCAACTTTAGTCTAAAGGTATCCAATGTGTTTGAAGGTGAACAGTATCCTTAAACTATTCTTATTCTTTGTTGCAGGAGGCAGATATGAGTCTTAACTTTGAGGAGCAAATTCTAGATGCTGCTAAATCCATCGCCGCAGCAACCGCTGCTTTGGTGAAATCTGCTGGTGCTGCTCAGCGAGAGCTTGTGGCACAAGGAAGGGTAAGTTGTCTCCCTTTCTGTTTTTGTTTGGCACATGGTGTATGTCTTTATTTTGATATGCTGAAGTTTTAAACAATACATCAGATTATATCAGCAATTTACAGACACATTGAAATAGCACATATAAAACATTTCTTTATTTAATTTAATTTAATTTATTTAAAGAGTATGACTTGTTTTACTCATTTCACAAATAAATCTTGGCCTGAGTCTATATTTGTGCCCTGGCAACCAGTACTGAAGGTATTGGTGTTGTCATGGTGATTTATATAAACAAGGCTAAGCTCCCTTTATGGTAGAATATGCTGGATGGTTGTGTTATCCAGATTATGTCGAGGAAGCATCATTCACTTCTTTGCCAGTTTCAGGGTGCCAACTTGTTCTGCTCTCTCAAATATCACGAAGAGTTATAAGGAAGAATAATTAGAAACTTAGATTTATGTGTGAAATTCTTAATTATCTTACAGATTGGATCATCATATCACAAAGGGGACTTAGATGAAAACGGACAGTGGTCTCAAGGGCTCATTTCTGCTGTAAGTTTATATGAAATATGATATGACTATTCGTGTCAGCTTACACAAAGTTATATTGTGAAGTCTTGAACTTAACTGATACTTGTGTATAATATGACAGGTAATACGATGAATGAGTGTGGTTATAGATATTAGGGAAATAAGTGTGCTCTCAAATCCATGTAGCTAGGATAGAAGAGAAAGACTTTTGTGTGACTTATTGATGCAAATTTTAACACCAATAACTTCTTTTGAACCCCCAAGCAACGAGGAAACGGTATTTAAAAATCAGAATCTTCAAAATTGTCTAGGGCCTGCGGCCGTGGCGTAGTGGTTACAAGTGCGCTTTCTAACACTTACTACAATTTACCGTTCACAGGATCAAGTCCGTCTGTCGTCCCTCGGGTATATGAGTGAGTCACAAGATGTGGTTCCGGCAATCGGGGTGTGGGTGGTTTTTACGAGATTTCCTCTCGGTTTTCCACCAAAATAGGGCAAGGAACAGTGTGAAGTGGACAATCTGTCATCATATAAGTGAAATACCCTTGAGTACGATGTTAAACCCCCATCAAACAAACAATCAAAAACGTCTAAAACTACTTGTACACGTATAAGGGCCTTATGAGAACTTGAATCCACGTCTAGACTGTTTATTGTACGCCTCA
Source organism: Mopalia kennerleyi (assembly GCA_034783855.1). Lineage (NCBI taxonomy): Eukaryota > Metazoa > Mollusca > Polyplacophora > Chitonida > Mopaliidae > Mopalia > Mopalia kennerleyi. The sequence goes on along the minus strand of JAVFBX010188047.1, from coordinate 4,579 downwards.
TACTAACCCAAACTAGCCTAAATCACCTCCAATTTCGTCCATGACAAATCCTACCTTTTTAGGTTGTTGCGATAATATTAGAGCATGTAATGGAACAAATTTATGTTTTCTGACAAATGTGATGCTTTCTATGGGGAAAATTCATCCTCTGCTCCTCAGACACAATTCTAAGTCTTTTAAATAGCTTCTAACATAGTAATTTTATGGACGGATTTCGGGGTGATTTAGGGAAGTGGCAAATATTGTCCTGAGGCACACTGTTTATATGTTGTTCTATTTTTTCAGGACATAGACTCATTGGTAAGATCCACTTTGATGCAGTTTGACAAACAGTTTTTCTGTTCATGTGGAAGAGCATTTTAAATCAGATTTGAAGATTCTCATTTTTACAGTAGACTGTAGAAATTTGCCGTGAAATATTTTTGAAAAAGATATTCTAGTAAATTAAAACAATGTGAATATTATGTGATCATAAAAATATTAAGAAAAATATTGAATTGTTTGGGTTGTGACTTTGGGCTGCCATACTTTGACCTTTAGTTATGACCTTGACCTTGACCTTGCTACACCTTGACCGTATGCTGTTTGTTTTTTGTAAGTAGTGGAATATTGTCCTGAGGTACATTTGTTATTTTTTTTGCAAAGCAATGGAATCGTCACATAAAGCTAACTTTTTCTGCAGCACATGATTGATTCATGAGTGTTTTGAGAGTAGGGGAAGGTGAGCAAGGGGGGCTGTTGTGACTTAATTTACTTATTAGATTGCCGTACCCGCATTCGTTTACTGATCACCAGTAACTCTTGACCTTAGGTATAAAAGGAAATAAGGTCAAGTAAATGATTCCGGATGGTTTTATGCAGGTTTCAATCAATTACCACTTTTGTGTTCAAACATTCGACACCAATCAAAACAAACGCTAAAAGAGAAATTCTAAAAGTCGAGCTGGCCCAAAAGATAACTTCATTAAGCTGGAATTGCTTTGTCATTTCATCAGAGCCAGATATTTGATTGTATGGTGTTCCATTCTTGCCACATGGTCCTAGTACATCATCTAAAAATGTGGTTATTTAGCTCACATTGATTGTGGACATTTCTTACCAAATGTTTTCTTGTAGTTGTTAAGTCACATTCTATGGTGGACAATTCATGCCACATCGTTTTGGGGTCCTAACTATATTTACATGTATTTCCACTCACAAATGTGGCAACTAAGTTCAGATTCTATGGTGTATTGTCACGCCACATCGTTTTTGCAATCCAAGCTTCATTTATTTCATCTCACAAATGTATTGGCCGTGGCTAAGTGGTAGTGAGTGCACTTACTAAATCCTGCTTCGATGTACCATTGCGGGTGGTTTGGAGGGAGCTTCATGTTGCTCTGGTGGTCTCAGAGCTAAAGGGGAACAGGAAGATGATCTGTGGTGTCTGTATGGATCCTGTATTTGTCCTGTCTTGTCTTTGTTTGTTGCCAGTGGTATCAAGGGTGGTTTCCTTCACCCATTGGGCTGGCACATCTTCATATAAGTGAAATACCCTTGAGTACGAGGTTAAACCCCAATCAAACAAACAAACAATCGATGTACCATTCACCGGATCCAGTCAGCCTGTCAACCTGTCAACCGTCAGGTGTATGAGTGAGTCACACAGTCATGGCGGTGGTGGTTTATAAAGGTTTCCTCCCAGTTTTCACTTTAATAAGGCATGGTGGAATGTGAAGTGGACAATCCGTCATCATATAAGTGAAATACCCTTGAGTACGACGTTAAACCCCAATCAAAGAATCAAAAATGTATTTATTAAGTAAACTGATTTGCATGTAGAAGTTCACAGTAGACTAACGGTTTCCTTTGACTTTGACAAATAATTGAAGTTATATTCTGTAAACCTTCAGCATAAAATGTCTCTCTTTTTTTTTTTTGTGTTGCAAAATTCCAGGGATAACAGAAAGGCAAGATATATTTAGTACGTTTAACTAGTACCGTTATTGTTAATAATTGTTAAACTTAAAATTTAGTTAAAATGACATTACAGAATAAAACTGTGTTATTAGAATTAGTAAAAATAAATTTTTATTTTTATTTTGTCAGGCTCGCATGGTTGCTGCTGCCACTCACAGTTTGTGTGAAGCTGCTAACGCAATGGTACAAGGCCAGGCCAGCGAGGAGAAGTTAATCGCCTCTGCTAAAGAGGTCGCTGGTTCAACGGCCGCTCTTTTGGTCGCCTGCAAGGTCAAGGCTGATCCCAACTCGATGGCTATGCAAAGATTACAGGTATGTGTAAAGATTAAGGGATTAGTAATATCCTACTTTTCTCGTCCTCTGACCTAGGGCAGCTTGTGCCAGACATAGCCCTGGGTGGTTGCCCTTGCCCTGGGGCTTTCATAACTTAAAGACAACACGAAGCTGATCTGTTGGCCGTGGCACTGGATCAAATGTCATAGTGTTTTGTTTTGTCTGGCGGTGTTTTTGTTTGTTAACAGTGGCTTCATGGGTGGTTTCCTCCACTCACTGAACTGGCAGAGCATCGTATAAGTAAATTTAAGTTTGGCGTGAAACTTCAAACAATGCAAACATAGCCATACTCTCTCTTGTTTAAGCAAAATAATCTTGAAATTACGACGTTAAACATCAACCAACCAATCAATCAACCAATCAATCAATCAATCAACCAATCCAGACATGTTTAAGATTTCTCATGTTAAAGGAAGTCATACTGGGTCTTAATCTCAGTAGAGGCAATTAAGTTTGTTTTTGTCATTTATTCAACGTGCTTAAGTTTGCTTCCAAAGAACTATTCTCTGTAATTCTTACATTTAATCTAAACTCGTTGGTTTTCTAGTCTGCTGGTAATGCTGTTAAACGTGCCACGGAAGCTCTGGTTGGAGCCGCTCAACAAGCCAGAGATTGGCAAGAAGATGAGGAAAACTTAACAATAAACAAACGAATGGTGGGAGGAATTGCACAGGTAAGTGTGTGTCTAAGGGATAATGCAAAGTGGATTCGTTCCGACGACTGGCGATGTTAATATACCACTTGGGCAATTTAGTGTGTTTGTCTTGTCTTAGGGTTGTTTGATACTAGTGACCTTGAGGAGGATGTTATGACCTTGAAGGATGATATGACCTTTGATAGGGTGTTGTGACCTTGAGGGATGATATGACCTTCAATAAGGTGTTATGACCTGGAGGGGTGATATGACCTTGAATATGGTGTTATGACATTGAGGGGTGATATGACCTTGAATATGGTGTTATGACATTGAGGGGTGATATGACCTTGAATATGGTGTTATGACCTCGAGGGGTGATATGACCTTAAATATGGTGATATGACCATGAAGAGGGTGATATGGCCTTGAATATGGTGATATGACCTTGAGGCGGGTGAAATGACCTTGAATAAGGTGATATGACCATGAAGATAGTTTACATATTCGGGGGTTTATTTTCGCGTTTTTATTCTTTCATTGAATTCGCTGGAATTAATTTTCGCATATTTACGTATCCCAACAACAAAAATTTAAAAATTGTTTGTTTTCTCTGAAGACTTGTCATTGTTTTAATCGTTGAGTAGTGCTTAGCTGTTCAGTTGGGTAGGGATTATCACCTATTTACATGTAACTCACTTATGTTCACACCTACCGTGAGCAAACAAAGACAAGGCCACGCTGTCTGGTTTGATGCGCCTTGCTGTGAGTTATTTCAGTGACGTGTTAAACTGTTGTATCAGCTAACACAAGTCCAGCCTTTTGACTACAGTAATTTTAAAAAAAATGTTTTAAAATCAACTTTTATGTCGAGCAGCTTGGGTCGATAAACAGCATGATATAGACTGCTTAAGCCTTTGTTAGCTGAGACCTGGTTAGTGGACTTCGACTCTAAAGCCAATCAAAGGCGCTGTTGTTCAGCTCTCTAGGCTGCGGCTGGTATTTCAGTTCCCAATAAACGAATGCAACTGGATTACTTCTGTTAACTTTGTGAAAGCTTTGCATTAACTGCACCATATGTGCCCTGCTTTGCCCTTATAGTGTCTTGCAATGATGCATTACCAAATTAACTCTTTCTTTTGTTAAACACATGCGGACAGCTCTATACACAATAAGCTACAACAACAACTACATGATGCTTTGACTGGCGCGACTTGTTTAACCCAGTGACAGAGTATTTTTCGGCTGGTATATTTGTTATAAAGACCAATTGTGGAGATAATGTATGCAGTATATTGTGGTTACATTCGCGGGAATTAATTTTCGTGAAAAAGTGTAACTGCGAGTACCGCAAAAAATAATTCCACTCGAAAATTAAGTACTTTACAGTATTCTTTATTGGCTCTGCTGACCCATAAGAATTTTTGTGAAATAACCTCGTATCGAAATGTTAGGTCTCTGCTGTCGCAACATTTATTAAAGTGGAACTTTCAAATGAATACATACACATTTATCCATTTTGATCAAAGCTCCAAATGTCTGCCGTCCTGTGGGAGAGCGGGTTGGCCAGTCCTGCAGAATACTCCCTCAGCTTCCTCGGTCGATCGTAAGAGGCGAGAAAAGAGGAGGAGCTTTCTGTTGCCCTGGTGTTCT
>JAVFBX010188036.1:0-13708 GCA_034783855.1 Mopalia kennerleyi | reverse complement strand
GTGTAGTTGGCCATGTTGTCCCATTCCAGAAGCATTGAGAAACATAATCATCCATGGCCATTGTACACAAGAAACGAAGATTTTTAAAAAACTCAACACTTTCTTGTGACATTTCACCTGTGTGTTTCTTTTTTGACAGAGTATATGTTGAACACTTGAAATTTTTCATACGGCCGAGGCTATATTGATATTTTTTTAATTGATTTTGTAACAATCAAATGTGGCCTTTATTGTGTGAAAAATTGAAAAGCTAGTAGAATAATTAATGTGCATTTTGACATAAACTAAGAGTATGTGTTTGCGCATATTTTTTTCACTATATGACACCAAAATGTACATGATTTTTGCCTATACCTCAGCCATTTTTGCTTTGTTTTTCAAAGTTTAAACTATTTTAGTAATGCTTTGTAGTTGTTTTCACTCACAAGCAAAAAGAATTGCAAAAAAAACATATTGGACCAAACATTCTGCTATGACCTATGAGCAAATGGAACCAAAAATAATGAAATTAACCATTGTAAAAAATGCTGACGTTGAAATTATTAAAAATCCAACCCTAGATGGTATTAAATTTTAGGAACGCCCAGACAAAACTGCCTGACCATATTGCATGGAATTAACACTGATGTTGTACATTTATATTCTCCATTAAATTCGGGGAAAACTTTGACAATGTGATTAAAATTTGTTGATAATTGTGCACAAAAAACGCTCGGCGCGAAAAACCCTTGGCCTTAAAAATTCTACTACATGCGTCCAGCAATGCCTACCTATAAGGCCTGTTATTATGTTAGAGCTGTTTTTCAAGTTTGTATAAAGTTTTTGACCAAACTGAGTTAATATTGGTAATCTATGACCTACAAAAATCTTCCATGTTACATTTAAGGTCGATCGACCCTGACTTCTTTCTTTTCCGATCTGTCTTTCTTTCTTCCCCCCCTCAAAAAACAAGCCCCGCCTTTTTTATAGACTCCCAACCAAAAAATCCCCCTTTTATTCTTAGGGGAATACCTGAAGACTCCGTCCATACCATTCAGTTTCTTGATTATCCAATTTGGGAACGATTCTTTGTTTTCCCAGACTTCTTTCTTACCCCCGGACTTTTCCCATCTATCTTTCTTTCCCAGATGAAAACTTCCCAGGCTTCTTTCTTTTCCCATCTATCTTTATTTCTTCCCCTCTCAAAAACCCAATCCCCTTTTTTATAGACTGACCACCAAAACAATCACTCTCAAATTAGCAGAGGCATACGTACCTATCCCCCTGACGACTCGATCCAGACTTCTTTCTTTTCTCATCTATCATTCTTTTCCCAGACTTCTTTCTTTTCCCATCTATCTTTCTTTTCTCGGATTTCTTTTTCATCTATCTTTCTTTTCCCCTCGATCTGTCTCAACAAGCAAATCCGTTGTGTCGGAGACGGCTGCTCTCGAGAACCGCTTCGACGCCTTGGAAGGGATGGAGGTAGACATCGAGCCTCCTACTTCTACGGTGGATATCCAACTAATATCTCAACTTTATCTGGGGGCTGATTACGACTATATATTCAATTTGATTCTCAAAAGTTAACAAAGGTGTTTTTAATCAACATCAAAGACATATTGGTTGATCGTGTGGACTTTGCTTCTGTTAGGCAACAGTTCTACACAGTCACCTCTATGAAGGACTTGTTTGACAACATTGCTGGCGATGTTGTCATTAAGTTTCTTAAACGGATCGGTGTGTATCATTAAATCTAATTTTTATGAAGGACGATAAATTATTATAATTGACAGAATTTTAAACACAATAGTTACAATTTTTAGATCCAAATTTGAACAGATACTATATTGACATATTTAAAGTTTTAAACATTTATGTATGTCCTATTTAGTTCATTTCGTTTTTTGATGTACACGACAATGCGTGCTACTGATTGGAGTTGTCTTTAAATATGAATAAATAATAAATCAATTATAAACTTATTCACGACACAGCGTAAGGTAAAACACGAATTAATCAACCAATCAATCAACTCGTGCCAAAGGTTGAAAATTGATATTCTGCTTATGGCTGCTTCTCAGACGAAATGACTATGTACATTTATTTATTTTTCTTTTGATTTTTTTTAGATACAATTATCACATAATTACCTAAAATAATCTTCTTTCTAAAATAATGTTTAAATTCATGTTTGATTAACTGCATGACTTATCTACAATTATCACATAATTACCTAAAATAATTTTCTTTCTAAAATAATGTTTAAATTCATGTTGGATTAACTGCATGACTTATCTAGCAAAAAAACATACCGTTAGCGATGTACATGTTGCTACAGCGTTAAAATAAATATTGACAAGTGACATGTCCCGAGATTGTTATTTTGTAAAACATGCTCATGTGCGTAGACATTTTGTTTTGATCATCAGGTCACTTCTGAGCATGCCTGGAGATTCCCAGTTGTGGTTAGTCGCAGTCAATCTGAGCTTAAACAATCTGCGATCATCTAAAAGTGTGGGTGGTTGGAGGGAGCTTCATGTTGCCCTGGTGCTCTCAGAGCTAACGGGGAACAGGAAGCCGATCCGTTCATGGTGTCTGTATATCGTCCTGTTATAGTCCTGTTATAGTCTTTGTTTGTTGCCAGTGGTGTCGAGGGTGGTTTCTGTCACTCATTGGGCTGACACGTCGTCATATAAGTGAAATACCCTTGACTACGACGTTAAACCCCAATCAAACAAACTAGCAAACAAACAATCATCTAAAAGTTGCCGCTGATACGTTGGCAGGATTTTACCCAAAAAAAAAATCATCAGGAGCGTCACATGCAGGTCGACTGCGCCCAGTTGCGTCCAGTTTCTTTGGGTCGCAATCGGCCAGTTTTAAAGGTTGGAAAATAGCGTAGTGAAAACGCTAAATCAATGAACAAAATGGCGTTGTACTGACGTTAACTTTTGACGTCAAATCCAAGATGACAAAAAACAAATTTCAAATTTGATAAAACATTTTTATGCTATCTGGTAAGTGCAGCTTAAATTTCATATGTGGATCGGAGTTTTTGATATAATTTCAAATTCAAGTAGAGACTGATCCCTTTCAATGCACGCCGCCGTCATTTCAATAGCTGTCTCCCTCACTTTGGAAGTTTCCGGTTGTCCTCTGCGGTTTAAAATTTTTTACAAGTGTATGAGATAGTACAAATATGGCTGCAAAGAGAAACAGATAAACGCGTTTTTGGTGGATCTGACTCTTAAGGCCCGTTCCCATAGAACAATTTTTCATCCGATCAGACACGCTCCGCCACGCCCCGCCGTCGACCGACGTGATTTCAATGGGAACTATTCAAAATATTTCGTCCGAGCCGAGGACGCCAGAGTCCATCCGCCAAAATCTCTTTGGCTTTTTGGTCGTGGCGGATGAAAGTTGAACATGCTCAACTTTCTCGTCCGACGTCGATCGATAAAAGGAAATCTTTCACACTTGAAGGTAAGAAAAGATGCAAATTTGAACATGCGCATCGTAATGTATCTATAGTCACAAATTTATAAACAAAATGGATGAGACCCAAAGTATCATCGATGGAGTCCGAAATTATCCGTGTCTTTACGACAGCTCCCATAAACTCTATTCCAACCGAGAGGTTGTAGCCAGCTGCTGGGCGAAGATTGCAGCTAATTTAAAATTAGAGTCTGCTCAAGTGAAGGCACGGTGGCAGCGGATGAGAGGTGGGTTTGTGAAGTATTTACTTTTGTATTTTCTGTCATGTGATCTCATTAACATAGTGTTTGGCTCATGTGATCTAATTTAAATACTGGGACTAGAAATATCCCGTTTGAAAATGAAAATTAAACTGTTAAAGCCACTGTATAATTGAACCAATTTTACAATTAAAGCACCATGTTCATTTAGGTTCAGTCGAACGTTTCACTATACTGTAACCGCAATGTGGTATCCAGCAAACTTGCAGCAAAATTAAAGTTGACTTCTATCGAAGTGAAATCAGGATCTTGACGAGTGAAGCGTTTACTGTCAAACTGGTCATGTGATCTGATTTACATAAGGTTTGGCTCATCTGATTTAAATACCCTGAGAATTCTGACAAACACCATGCGATGTCCTAAATTGATATAGAATGGCCAGAAATCATTAGCAATAGATAATGTTCTAATTCATATAGCAAACACTGATCAAATTATACTTTTAACAATGCAAGTCCATACTTTAATGTTATTTTTTTCATATGTGGTCAAATTGTTTTTCTCTTTATTTTTAAGGAGATTACCAAAGACGGCATCAGGTGGGTCGTTGGACCCATCAAAGTTGACCGAATGGTCAGCTAAGGACAAACCCTTAGCGTGGCTTGTGACAGGGGGGCATGTTCGAAAATTGAGGCAAGGGGGTGACAATTATGGCCCTACAATTCCTAAACAAATTAAAGGTAATTTTTGTTTTATGTAATGGTTCATATTATGTTATGAATATTTTCTGATGTCTATGCAAAAGCTGGAACAGTTTAAGATTAAAATTGTCCATAAACAGTTCACAATGCTGTAAAGGGCCTACCAAGAAAAGGACACAAAAAACACCCATTGACATCTGAGAAAATGTTTGTATTGCCAGCCTGCAAAGATAAAATTTTACGTCACCAAGACATTTGTGAACTGATTTTGGTCTTGGTGGTAAAACTGTCTACTCTAAAACATATTAACATGGAAAAGAAAATTGAAAATGAACTCCAAAGATGGTCAAAGAGACAACTTACCCCTTTGGGACAAATAACGGTCATAAAGTCACTTATAATAAGTAAACTAAACCACATGTTTTTATCATTACCAAATCCATCAAATAGTTTTATTGAGATATTAGAAAGATTCATATTTAAATTTGTGTTGACAGTCAAAAGAAAAATTCTAACTCAAAAATATGACAAGGGTGGTTTAAAAATGACCGATATTAAAAGTTTTATTACTGCTCTTAAGACCTCTTAAATCGTTAAATCATTCTCTAGAAACACCTGTTAAATACAACCTCAGTTTAAACAATGTTAAAGGAATTCTCAGAGGAAAAAAAAAAGAAAAAACATGGAAAAGAGATGGAAAGAGTAACAACAATAAAGACTGTCATAGTTCATTACATTTTGTGCCTAATACTTACACCTTAGATATCCAGTAAATAGTCCTCAAATAGTCCTCAAATTATAGTTTATGGAACAAGTCAGCTATAACAGTAATATTATTTTATACTTATAATTTTGTTATTTCTTTTTTTCAGTAACAAATGAAACAGCCGCACAAATTCTTGAAGATTTGAGCAATGGAGGTGTGTCAGAAAGTGTAGGTGTCCAATTTTTTTTCCATGTCATTATTATATATGCTTATATAATAAATTGTATTAGACATGTCTCTTGTGGTTGGTTTTGTGTGGTATCACTTAGGTAAGGTTAATTAAGCAAGCAATCCGAATGCAACAAATAATTACTGTGCATTTATTATATTTTTTCAGGAAAATACAGAAGAATTCAATTTAATCTGCCCTCCTGTTTCAAGCCACAGCATATCTCATAATGAAATTGTCGATGAGACATTGCTTGAAGGTAATTAACATATATGCATTTCAGGACTTTTGGCCTAAAAGGGACTGTCGCCAATGAAGTTTACTTCATCTGATAGTCCATGTGTCCAGTATATTTAGTTAAGAATGCAGTGTTACTTGAGACAGGTCATCAATGCTACTGTTTTGGAAAGGCGACAATAATAACACAAATACAATTGCTGTTCTGTGTTCCATACTGAATGCACTGATAAGATTGCCGGATTTATTGGATCCTTATCCCAGTGAACCAAAAAGTTTAAGAAAACACATTTTACACAAATTTTGTATTATAATAATATTTGTATTATTTATTTTGTATGTTCTTTGATGATCATAAAAAATTGCACGCTGTGACATGGATATTTCTTTATATTTTAGAAGACTTTGATATTTTGGACACTGATCCCCAGTCAGCTACCCCTTCCATTTCAATGGTCGGTAAGTAGAGCTTAGAACTACAGAGGTTATTTGAAGCACGTATACTATTTTTTAATATTCCGATGTTAGATACCATAAACTGCCAGAGACATGTTGATCTTGAGTTGTTAGGCGTACTCTAATCCCATCTTGGCAAGGTAATGGTGTAAGGTAATATATGTTTTTATTGCAGAGAAAGATAAAATGTCAAACCAAAATCTGAAGGGCCTGCTGATTAGGGCAAGAACTACCCTCTGTATCAGACAGGTTGTAGCACTCATTCTCTTTAGCAGATGTATTCATTGGTTAATATCTATATCTCTGAAAATCCAGTTTGCAGGCTTAATTATACCTATAACTCATACCACATATCTTGTTATCATTAGTTTACTGTAATATACATGTGCCATGTGAATGATCATTTATTTCTCTTCAGATGTTTGTAGGTTACCCATAACACCTTGACATTAAGGTTTATTAAGAAATTTGTTTCTGGGATATTATCTAGAACATGGGATGATTCATCGATTTTCATTAATCAGCATCCCTGTGCCAGTGTTATTACTCTTTAGAAAAAGATATTAAATATATACCATGGTCCTCTGTAGCTCAGTTAGTAGAGTTAGTAGAATCTCAGTGGAGACAAACTATTTTTTCTCGCTTCATCTATTAAAATATATATATTGAATAAATGAAGTGAAAAAAATTTCATTGCCTTCACTGGGATTCAAATAAATACTAAGTTTGATTCCTGATACAGGCAAGTAAACTTTCCGTTCTCTTTATATGAAAAAAATATATAGGCCTACTAACATGAATGGATTAATTGGTGTTAATTAAATGACATGTCAGTTTGATAACAAATTAATATACTTTCAGAATCACTGGTAACTGAAAACACAAAGAAAAATAAGAAATTTGTCACGGGAAAAAAAAAGTTATCTAAATTTGAAGAACAGGTTGGTATTTAAATTATTTATTATTAAATATTTTTTTCCATTCTTAAGTTGATGACAACAAAGCTTCAAAAGTTGATTTTTCTTGATATTTCACTTTGAGAAGGAAACTAACAAAACCATCATGTGATGTGCTCTTAATAAATTGTCGGTCAGCAGAACAGCCCTCCGGTCATCCATAATATTTTATTTGTTTCCCGTAACCCTACCGACCCCAAAAAAATCCAAGCCAAAAAAAAATAAATAATGGCCAGTACTTTTTTTTATTAGCCATTTTTCAGAAAAACCTCATCACACAAAAAGCATGTTTTTCATTGAAAATTTTATATACTCCCATTAAATAAGTGAAGTAGCTTACAACAAGGCCAAAATAACAAGTACATGTATAAATGTTTTTATTCAGATGTTCAAAAGTAAAAGTGTTTTTTAAGTTATTAGTTAAAACAAAATTTAAAAAATAATAATTGGGAAAAAAAAATGCCTACTTACCAACTTTCTTATATTTTTGTTACGGCGAAAACAAATGTATTATTTTTGATAGCCTCACAATTGGCGGAAGGCATGTACTCAAAAAAATACACCTACAATTTCTACAACACTAATGCAGCCACTCAAGTTCTTGGTTGGAGCTATTCATAAATCTTTTACCAGCAATGGTAAATATGATCATTAGAATGAGTTTTTGCAGCAAATTGTGGTCATATATATTATGCTCATATACATGTATACACATTGTTTTTTTTTTTGTTTTTTTTTGGTGCAGCTTGAAATCGATAAACACTTCATAGATGCCCTAAAGGAAACCGCTCCCAAAGAGCCAGTGAAAACTGAAGGATTGATGTATGGGGAGCTGGTCAGGATATTTATTGATGGACTGCCAGCTGATCGGCGTGGAATTGCCGGTTTGAGAATTCTAAGTGTAAGTTACAAGCATAGAGTGACCATAATGTTTTTATGTTCAAGTTTAGTTGTTTTTTATGGAAAAAAAGTAATTTTAATTCGTACATAACCTGCTTCATGTTAAGTATCAGATTGTAACAATAGTCAACAGAATTCTTGAAACAAGAGTGTACCCTTTCCCATCCAAAGTTAAAGTTTGCTATACCATACACTGGTAATTAAGCTACATGGTAAGCTTTCTGTATAAATCAGTCTAATTTATAATTGTCTTTACTATTTTTTAAATAAAATATATAATTGTCTTTATATGTGCTGTGGAAATATGGGTGTGGGAAAGGAGTGTGTGGGGCCGGGGGGGGGGTCATTTGTTATCATCAATTCAGTTCTTGTGAATGATATTTAAATTTTCTTGGAATTATTTATATTTTGACAAGTTACTATGTTTAATCAATTGCTATTTTCATTGTTGCTTCAGTTAACTCACATCCTTATGCAGTTTGTTTGAATTTGTTCCCATTTTATTGCTACCAATAAGCTTCTAAGAGGTAAGTCTTAAACTCAGATCAGTCTGAAAACAAAAAAACACCCCAGCAACTGCCTCCTACCTTATTATTCAAGGAAATCAGACAGCCCTATTGATTATATTAATAAATTTAATGCCTGCATACAAATTGATTATAATGTTTTGGGTTTGAATTCAAAAAAATTATTGAATAGGTAACATTTCTTATATAAAATGTAAGATTATATATAGAAATGCTATTTGTCCTGTGATGTTTTTGTTTGTTGCCAGTGGTTTTCTTCACCCAATAACTTTAGTACAGCATTACACCCTAATCAAACAAACAAACAAAGCTACCATACTTATAACAAGAGGCAGAATATTTGGAATTTGGTCCAAGAGCACTATGCTCAATCTTGGTTACTGGACATTCTCAGATGTATCATCAGCCATTTGGGATTATATTCCCATATGACAAAATCCAATGTTTAAAGTGGGTGGTGGGTATGGAGCTTGCTGTTGCCCAGGTACTCCATGAGTTAAGGGGCAACATGAAGCTGATCTGTTTGATATGTTTGTATTACATCCTGCAATTACTTTGTTTGTTGCCAGTGGTGATCTCCTTCTCCTGCTTGACTGGCACACCATAATATGAGTGAAATAACCTTACTAATGACATCAAACCCAGACTTAAACAAACAAAATAGAACCAAAAGTTCGCCTCTCATTAATTGCACAAACTTTATGTCTTCTTATCATCTCACATACTTTATAACGTTTCTTTTTTTCTTTTTCAGGAAATTGAAAAACTCAGATCAGAACTAACGCCTGGAAAAAATTAATCATGTTTACTTGTTTGTGAAAATTAGTTACCATTTTAAATCGTATATGTGTGGGGTGGGAGAGGAAATGAGGAGGTGGGGTTAAATCCCAATCAAACAAATGCTTATTTATGCAATAGTCAAGAAGCAATTAATAATTTGGTGCGTAAGTTGCATAAGCATTTTGCCAAGACACTGAGCCATCAGAACTGTTCACATATGTGCATAAATAGTCCCTTTGATCTTTAGCTTTGAAGCTGGGGTTATTTGAACCTTGGTGACACATTTTGGTGAGGCATCTGTCCCCTTTAATAGAGTCCCGTCAGTTACCATGTCGCACTGTTCCACTTATCTCTTCATCGACACTTCCTCGTGGCATATAGTTAGCTGCAGTGGTCTTGATGAGAAAATTATGCAGACACGTTGTTGCTTTTACAATAAGATCCACAGTTTCCACTGCAGCTATAATTGGACGCCTAAACACTCTCCACTTTGCGGATAAAATTCCGAATGCATTTTCAATGACCCTTCTTGCCCGAGACAATCTGTAATTAAATATTCTTTGCTGGTGTGTAATAAAACGGCCAGGATAAGGTTTCATTAGCCACGTTTTGAGAGCAAAGATATCATCACCAATTAAATAGTAAGGAACATCTTTACCCCCAATCTCCTCTGGTTGAGGAAATGGAAATTCTGCTGAAAATGGCAGCATCATTTGTGCCACCATAATTCCCGATGTTAACATATGTAAAGGTATAGTTTGCATCACAGCATGCCAGCAAAACCATGGAGTGAAAGTATTTGTAGCAAAAAAAGAGACTGCCACCGTTGTCTGGCTTTTGTATACATATGTGCTTACCATCGATAGCACCTAATACATGTGGCAAATTCCATTTTTGTTCAAATTCATTTGAAATTGCCTTCCAATCATCTGCTGATTGTGGTAGTGAAAGGTATATAGGTTGAAGTATATCCCATATTGCCTTACATGTCTCTCTTATAATTTTGCTTATCGTGGATTTTCCAATACAAAAAGAAAACATTAGAGATGCCTGTGAACTGCCGGTAGCCAAATACCTCAACGTTAGCACAAGCCTCTCCTCTGCTGAAATTGGTTGTCTACTGTTCCCTCCCTTTTTATGGAGAACTGGCTCCAATAGACTTAATAACACGTCAAATGTATCTTTATCCATTCTCATGTAGCTGTGAAACATAAATTTTGAAATGTTTAATTTGTGAATTTGATTAATTGAAACAGATTTTTGGTCGTGTCCATGTTACATAGTTTATTAGCATGCACTTAACACATATAGCTCTTACTGTAATTGTATCAGAGTATGATTCAGTACTGTGCCCATGTATATGTTATCTGGCTAGTGTAAAGTAAACTCAATAATTAAGATGCCTTAAAGTAGACTTGTGAGTATATCTGATAGTAATGTGGGTTATGAAATGGACAAGGGGAAATAACTCCATGATTTTAATTACAAATGCTTATAATTGCTCTCGTTAAATGTTCATTCTTGTCTAATGGTGTTTTAAATTTAATAGTATTGATATTATGCTTATTAAAAAATAAATGTTCAATACTGTTAGAACAGTTTGAAAATTAGACAGGGTATACCCGATTATTATTATTATTTTCTCAGCTTTTGAACGAAGTTGCCTAAGAGTGATCAGAGCTATGGAGCAACAAGCTGTTTGGTTTTATGTTGTTTCTTGTGATTGTCCTGGTTTGTTGTCAACTTGTCAGTGGGGTACAGCTAGTGTCCTTCACCCATTAGGCTAACATGCCAACATATCAGTGAACTAAAGTATGGCCTTTAACTAAAACCAAACAATTAATTTCTTATAGTGTGTATATTATATTGAGAATAGTGGCCAGGATACGAGGTCAGGATAATAAAGTGGATAATTTTGTTTTATTGTCTATTGAAGAAAAAGGGTGTTTGTGTTTTTCTCACAATAAATTGGTTTATGTGCCACTGTTATTCCCAAGTGTTTACCTTCTGAAAAGTTCAGGGTCTTTGTCCTTAATGAAAAGAAAAACTCTTTTAAACTCGCCCCTTGTCTCCCTGTCAGCAAACAGCTGGCGTACCCAAAACCTCCTTTTGGCCTGAACACTGTATGTTTTTCTTCTGTATCGTCTGTATGCAAGTCCAATTCTTAGTAACTCCCTTCTATTTATACCAGGTGCCATTCTCTTCAACATACAAGTGTCAACAGGTTGATAACTAGACCTCCAACATCAGGGTATTACATCTGAATTTACCTCAGCTTATGTTTTTTTTTAAATGAAATATAATTAAGTGTTGAAATGACATTAAGTCTATGTCATATTTTAAATTGAGCAATCTGCAAAGAAGCTGTTGCAAAGAAGCATTACTTTAGAATAATATTGATTGGGTTAGCATAATGTTTGCCAAATCTGTAATAGTGTTCATCACTGTAAATTTGTTCAATAAGTTTTGACTTTTACTGCACTGTGTTTATTTTCTCATTCTGATTAGTGTTTGAAGGTTTAAAGGTACTCCTAGTTTCTTATATAATTGAATTAATAAAACTTTATACCAAAGAAAAGATGGATAAAAAAAAAAATTCTATATGACAGACAAGTGCGTAAATTTACAATACAAGAGCTGTTTGTTCAAATCTCTTTTATATAACAACGGGTTAGCTGATGTTGCCTAACGAATGAATATTTATTGTGACAGGACACCAAATTCTTTGTAACATCATATAATCGGTTAATACCAAAGCTTGGAACAAGCTGGCACTGGATAGGACAACAAGTTAGATTTGTGTTGCCCATGAGGCTAATTCTAGTTTGCCATCCATCAAAAGAAGTTTTATCATTTGATAAAACCTTGCCGTCTTACCTCCATTAATCAGATATAGGGTATACTACATACAGAAGGCTTGGTCATAAAACAGGAACATGTTTGCAGTGGTAATCCGCCCTCTGGCTAACGGCAGTTTGTTTGAAGAGTAACAATATTGGTTTTACTTAGCAGTGGCGGGAAATTACCTTTCCAACATTATGTAAATGCTTCACATCCGGGTGGTGCTAGTGTGAATTATTATTTGAATACATCACCTTCATTTGAGTGAAATACCCTTATGCATGGCGTAAAACAACAATAAAAAAAACAAACAAGCAGTGATAATGGTTAATCATAGTAAACTGTTGGTCATCATCCTGAAGTCTACAACTGTATTGATACACAAAAGTGATAATGTCTGAGCATTGTTCACTGCCCTATGTAGGTTATACTATGTGTGATGAAACTTTTATGTCAATGGGCACATGCTATCTTTTCATGGAAGGAAAACTTTACAAATTCGTCCAAATAACGGTAAAATAACAAAACTTCGCAGGATGAGTTGTTCAAGTTTTGCACCAAAGATACACTATATACAGCCATAATACCCTAAGTGACATATACATACATCATTATATGTATAACCACTGGGTTCATGTCACTTCGTACCCAAACCGGTTCGTACCAAGTCATTTCGTACCATAGTCACCTCGTGCCCAAGTCATCTCGTACCCTATGAAATACCACAATGTTGAAGTACATATCCTAAGTCTCATTGTTAATAAATCTATTGCATTTAATGAGTTATTAAAAAATTGGATTTTTGACATCGAACATTACATTAGTCTTCTGATTTATATTTGACATTTTGGAACTCGTAACAAGTGACACATCAAACTTTTGATGGTAGCCATGTGTCTTGTGAGAGTTTCAAAATGTCAAATATAAATCAAAGAACAAGTGCTTAATGTCACAAATCCAGAATATGTGATCACTGTAACACATCTAGTAACAATAAAGTAGGATATAGAAGTTGACATTGTTTATTCAATATTATAGGGTACGAGATGACGTTGGTACGAGGTGACTATGGTACGAAATGACTAGGTACGAGACGGTTTGGGTACGAAGTGACCTGTACCCTTTAAATCTACAGCTGATCCACACATTTTATTTCAACATCTGTCTCCTGGCTGAACTATCTGGCACATGTAATAAAACATTTTATATTTTTATTGAATTGAACGAGATTGAGTGTTAATAAAGTAATATTTTATGAATTCTCCATTCTTCAAATGGCTGATTTTAGTGTTTCATAGACCGTCTGACAGCTGGGTTCTACGGATCACCAGACAGGCAGCATGAGACTTCGTGACAATAACGTGATGTTGTTGTTGTTCTAGCTCTATTTAAATGTCTTTCTTTTATCCCCTACTTACGCTGTTTTCATCTTTAACTTTGAGTTCCTTTAGAACTCGCCGAGTCCTGGGGCTCGCCATTTAGATCGGTTATTCAACTGGATAAGCTTTGTATTCAGGAAACAAAATAATTGCCAAATGTCAAAACCTCTTACACCTTTGCTGAGTTGTCAGTGACGAAAACGGGAGAATCTTGTTATCGATTGGGCTCCAAAGTGATGACGTCAAAACCAGCATGCAAACTGCCCGCAGTGGAATTTATTTGGAAACTTCAAAGCGTGTGTTTAACATCGAAAGCGTT
>JAVFBX010188025.1:0-13709 GCA_034783855.1 Mopalia kennerleyi | reverse complement strand
GAACCTTACACTTGATCTGTTTCTTTTCTTTGCCTTTTATATTCAGAAAACGAAACTCGTATACAAAAGTGTTTACGTGACTTTAAAACACGGAAGTATCAAAACGCACATGCGCACAACAAAAGGTTAACGCAAGTTATATAATGTTTTCATCATTTATTTCAGCAGTAAGTCACGTTTGAAAGGATAAGGACATACCTACAACAAAGCCATGGCTGTAAACTTTTGTTTCGGAGTTAATCAGCTTAGGATTTCTTTGTTGCGAAGCTCAGTTACTAATGCCAAGTCGACATTATTAATTAGGCGATCATTGAACTTGTCTAAGGGGTTTTCTGATATTCCCCGTTGTCAACATCAACAACATTCGACATCAGCGCATGCAAACGTTCTTCGTCTTCATTTAAACAAATACCGACGACGCAGTGCAGGCAACAAAAATATGTCATCACACTCAAGCCAACAAGATTTTCTTTTTAGACAGGTAATGAGAATTACGACATGCAATCATAAGCACAATGACTGAATGTATAGGCTAGGGCCTGCGTCTTTGGCCACCTGCCTATAATAGATCTCAACCCGTGGTGGAGGTTGGAAATTGATCCACCGCTATCGCCGGTCACTCAAAACATATCTGATTTTTCTCATATATTTTTTTAGATACATTGAAAACAGTGACTAGTATTTTACCTACGTGCATAGTTTCTTTTCTGACGGTTTTCGATCATATTATTGCAAAGGGAGATAACTTAAACGTGTCAACTAGGGCCTCATACTCAAACAAAACTTTCATTTACACGTCAGGTAAGAAAGAAGGAGTTAAATTATTGTGACTTTAGTATCCAAAAAAAAATAATCAGAGATACGTTTTGAGAGGCAGGTGTTAGCAGCTGATCAATTTCCAACCTTCACCATAGGCGGGACCATGGATGTAAGGCTAGGACTGAGGAATTAACCCGTTACATTACAAGTGCTATATTATTATGAATTATCAGTCATCTCAGGACTATTTAAGGCCAAATCAGAAACTCATATAATTGTGTCTGTAATATTTTTAAATACGGTACACACATGAACATGTAAGTTGGTTTGACGTAGTCAAATGATCCAGGTCTGTCTAGATCCAGGTACTGTCATTATAAAGCGTAAGCTGATATGAAATACAGATCCGCCATTAATTAGCCCGAACATTGGGCTTATATGTTTGCTCCTTTTAATAATTCAGACATTCCTCTTGCAAACATACAGCTCGAATTCCATAGGCTACCCGATTTTGATATCTACCCGACGTCTTACCCAAACTCACTGCACATCCATTTACTGTCTCAAGTTGGAGTAACTAAGTAGATTAAATCGATAAAATATTGAAAAATGCAAATTTCCAAATAATTGGCACCTGTAATTAACACGAATGATCGAAATGAAGAGCGACGAAAGTTAAAAAATCTTTGTCAAACTCGCCAACTTTCTGCTCCATTGTTTTTAAAGTATGATAATAATGCATGCGCAATATAGGGTTGACCTTTAGCTACGTCATTGTTACTTTACATTTCCTTGGCAAAAATTTCCAAATTTGGGCGGGGTTGAATCCGAACACTTCGTCGGAAGACAAAGGGTAATGGCAATATGATAAATAATGATAAATAAGTCGACAGAACTGATTTTCTCAGCTAATCCGTCATATAAATCATTTATTAAATGCAGTCTACTGCATCGTGTGTCCACTCTGATATTTTTGAACATTTCAATGTAGGTTTAGGTAGCAAATCTGTTCCCTCAGTCATAGGAAAAGAAGAATTCATTCCAATCTACTCTCAATTTGTTCCCCAGCAGTCCAGCAATCAAGATTAGAAGATTTTCAAGAAAATCGTACTTGTGAAAAAAAAATTGGAAGTGGGAGAGAATGCTTACCGGTATCAAACTCGAGCCGATGTATTACCGGTACCAAAAAGTCCCATCTATTAATGAAGAAAGTCATAATTAAGTATGCTAAATTAATAAGCTCTGGTGATATTTGCCAAATACACTGTGACAGGTGATTCATCTCTACTAAATAACTTATTTTACTTTTATTTGCAGTTGTTTGATTTTAAATCCTACACATATACCTACTTATTGGCCGATAGAACATCAAAGGAGGCCGTTCTGATTGACCCTGTGTTGGAACTTGTGGACAGGGATGTACAGTTAGTCAAAGAGCTCGATCTCAAACTGAAATATGCAGGTCAGTTCTATTTGCATATATTTCGAATGGTTTATTCAATAAAAAACTAAGTGTTTCATAATTGATTGTCTCAAATAAAATTAATTATTGAATAAATCTGTATGAAAAAAACGATAATTGAATATTTTGTGGTGAAAATTGAGTAAGCTTATTTTATACAATGTGCAAGTTTGCACCGCCATGGCTTGTTGTTCAAAGCCTGTTAAGGCCTGTTCACACGATACAACTAGTTGTATACATCTTGTCGCATGCCACAAATTGGGCAGTGTGAACACATGTTTGTCAAACATTTGATGCATGAAACATATCGGATGCGAGTTGTACAAAATAGGACCGGTTCTATTTTCATGCGACAAGTTGCAACGTTTGACCAATCAAAACTTTCGATTTTAGTCTCGTGATATTTCATCCCTCGTCTGCTGTTTACAAACATGGCGAGTGCTTCAAAGAAGGCTATAATCAGTCTGTCAAAGGAGGAGACGGATATTAGATTCATTAATTATTATTAATCATATATATGCGCCATGTTTTATTGTAAATTCTGTTGCTTAGAAACGCTGACATGTCATGTGATTAAAAGTTGTATGAAACTCAGTGTGGTGTGAACAGCGAGTTTCATACAACTTAGATTTATACAATTTGTGGCATGCGACAAGATGTATACAACTAGTTGTACCGTGTGAACGGGCCTTTAGTCTCGTTCACTACAGAAACTCTCGCGAGAATACGATTGGTTTTAGCATTAACAGAAAGTTAAAAGGATGGCAATTCCTCCTTCCAGTCTTACCGTCCCACACAACAGCAATACAAAATACGGCTGAAAATGATCGGTATTACGGTCTTACTGCATGCCGTTACTGGACCCTTGGTCGATTTTCAGAACACAGGTTGTATTCAGTCTCTTATACAGAAGAATATAAATCTGCACCATATATATATATATTAGAAAAATTGAATACTGAGGATTACATATATCTGTATGTGATTAAAATCCACTTATTATTTCTGAAAATATTTCAAAATGAGTAAATGTCAATAGAAAAAAAAATAGAGGGCATTTTTTCTTGGTTAATTTCTCGAAATGCAATAACGATAAGAGTCAAAATATTAGTTGGCGGATAAGAATAGTCGTTGAAGCAGTAAACAGTGCTTCCTTTGTTTTAAATTTTGATTAGAACGAACCCAATGGATTTTTTTGTCTATCCCAACTTGGAAAGTCTTTAAAAAATTTAGAATACAACTTTCAGAAAACATTTTAAAAAATCTAGGACGAACTTATACAAACTGAGGCACCGTTCACTTGATCGCATTGTACTCTTTACAAATTAATGGTACAACTTTTAAGTTTCTAAGATGAATAGTTTTCTAGAAATACGCCTTGGAAAAAGTAGAGTCTGCTTAAAATTGAAGTGCCAAAAATAGGCTTTAAAGTTTCGCGACTTGCATGCATATATGAACATGTGTTGAACATTTAATTTTATGTTTTAAAACTGAATACAGCCTTTGAAACTTTGCGCCTATGTAGATGTTATAAATGATTTGTGTGCCTTTCGGAAAGTTTTATCTTAATATAACAAAAAATATGTTGTAATCCAGCCTTATAACGTATTGTAAACTGTTTAATATGTGGATTAACTCATATGAAATTAGCTTCAGCTAATTTAACATGGACTTCTGGTTTAAACCACATAGTCAACTTTCTCATTCCAAAACCTGTTATTCGAGATATTCAAAAGTTTGGTGGATACATTATTTAGATGAATTACTTAATGTATAACGTGCTGGAGTTAAATGCTTCGTTGTCATTTTTATGCAAGTTTATATATATATATAGGGCAAACACTACCACAAAAATACTGGTTTACATTTTTGTGAATAAACGTTTAACTATGTTCATAAATGTTTTTGAGTCAAGTCTTAGGCCATGCTGGTTTTAAACTAGGATAAATAAACAGCGTATTCGCGAGATTTGAACAGTAAATAAAACCCAAGCCCCGTCTAATATTATTATTAGTGTAATATCACGCTAAGTGTATTGCATGAGTACGGTTTGAATCGATTACCTGAGATAAAACATCGGGTTGCATGCAATACCGGAGCTAACATATGACTTTCATTTATTTAATATTTATTTTCATGCTCAGATCGTCAAATAAATGGTTTTTAACAAAAACCATATGGTCATATATGAACATATGTCACACATTCCGTTATTATATCTACTGCTTGAGGCAATATTCCATATACTGTAGTAGGCCACTATAAATAAAGATATTGACACGGCATGCACGAGGTTGCTAGGACACTGCCGCCGTATAGTGACTGTGTTGTCGACTCAACACGGCTATAACCCTGCCATAACACCCCACTTGCGGGATGCTCACTGCTATTTTTTTTGTTTTGTTCCACTGCGCTACTTCAAAGGGGTTATGAGTCACGGCTTTGGAGCAAAGGGTCCGGACTTGAAGAAAGCCATTATTATCTTAGAGAAAGGGAATTAGGTTGGATATAAACTGTCATCGAAATTTTAGTGAATTTTCTTTAGCTTTAAGCAGTGGTTGTTGTAAATGATACAGCCAAGTTAGAGCGACGACTAATGGGCGAAGTCTCCGATGCCGTCTGCTACTATTGATCGTTAGTGTGTGGTATTATATCCCTACATTCGCTCGGGTCAGCCAAGTACGACATCGAATGAGAGTTATCTGTTTATGACTAAGAGTGTCATCAAGTCGACTGGATGCCAACAATAACTTATTCCAATGGGATGTATCTTGTATCCAAAATGGATTAGTTGGACTGGGTCTGTGTGATTATATACCTATCATATACGGGCTTGTGTCCATTATTCGATGAGTACGTAGAACGCAGTGTCTTACTTGTAGCTTTCAACTCGATTGATTCTTATCCACTACTGCAACAACAACAACATCAGCAACAGCATCACTAGGGAAGCTGGCCATATGCCATTTTGAAGACGTCACAACATTTATACTCTTCAAATTGAAGGATTCTCCTAAGCCGGTGCTTAACGGATATAACAGCTACCCAATCGCTATGAAATGAATGATAATTATCGTTTTATTCGATTACCCAATGGACTGATTCCTGTGTAACAACAACATCGTTAGGCAATTCGAGCACATATGTCCGTCCAGTAGGCACTACGTGGGCATACAGCATGTGGACACAGTTCATCGTACGTATTTTCTAAACCAAGGGATTGAATTTAATTATCTCTTCACAGTCAGACAGAATTCTGCGGTTTTTAGGCTAGGCCCAGACGTTCCTCAAAATAAGCAGTACTGTTAACGTGACTTTAATTATCTCTCTAGGAAGTGGTATAAGAGTGTGGTCTGTATGTCTGGAAAAATATAATAATTGATTGGGATAGTCAGTCGTATATGTACTCATCCGATTGATTGTATGTTTGCTGACTGCGATTCGTTGACGCCGTTAATAAATCAGCTTCATATATATATCGGTGTACACAGTGTGGTCATATAATTGCTTATATGCCAGTAGTAACCGTATGACCCAGGGTATATATGTGCCAGTATATTATTGAGTGACCGGAAAAACACAATTTTGAATATATAGTAACTAATACTAGATGAACTGGTTGGTATATATGATTAGACAGCGGGGTTAACACTGACCAGTGGCGGTCAGAAATAAACACAGCCATACGGTCAAGGTCTGTGACACCTCTAAGTAACACAGACCTCGTGTCTGTGAATGGAAGCCGGTCAGTTTGAATGGACGCTGGGTTATAACATCCCTTCAGGTCTATGTGCGAATCGCGATTCCATACGCGAGCTGTGACAAGCTGGTGAATCTGGCGCGCGGAAATCAACGCGGTCTGTGTTTATTGTTTCCCAGATGGCCTGCAGCTTTCACCGGTCCCTAAAACACACCTACTCTTTCTACATATTCACCGGTTCCCCTGTACACTCGGTCGTTTAAGATTTGGGGGTGAACTGTAATGATTATATGCCCGGACATTTTTACCATTAAGGACGCTCTAATTGTTTTGATTCAGCAAATTACACTTAAAACTTTCAGTGGAGACAATATCCTTCGCACGGTTCTTATTGGGCGCTAGATGGTACTGTTGATCAATTAGAGTGGTTTGAACTAAACTGAGAAAGTTCCACCGGACAATTGTATGTAAAAGTGTATATCTGTATTCAATCTGTTGGGGATTATAGTTTTGTAACGATTTTGGATACAGCAAAAATCATTAGGCGTTTAAGGTTATTTCCCTTGGATACAATTCGTGGCATTCTCACTTTTGCAAAGGACTACGGCTTTTACATTTACTGGCGTTATTACAGCGTATAATGGACACAAACTGAACGTACATGCGAAGATAGTGTTACCTTTTGGAATCCAACCAACATTTATTACAATCAAAGGTTTCCAAGATTACGACATTTCTGAATTATATTTGGAATTATTATATTGGAGTAGAACTTGATTGATCAGTGTATATGCACAGACAATATTGCACATTGGAATATAGCGAAGAGTATTACATAGAGTAAGGAACCGGATTATTACATTTGTGGATTACATCTGATTACATCTGGTAGTAGTGTAATATTACATGTACCAGCTTCGGGAGATATTACATCAATGCGAACAAGGTGTTTCTGGGAGAATCGAGTAACGGGCCTAGTAGAGGAAGTGGCCTGATAGCTTCCATGACTTGATGTAAACACAAACCGCGGAGGACCTACTCAACGTTTAGTATACTAGATATACCATCGGCACAATACACATATATATATATGTATAGTAGGTCGAGTATAGTCAAGCTTCTGTGAGACTGAATTATACTGTATGGGGGGAGTCAGACTGGCGAGGCTTGCCCGGTGCTCGTAGAGCCCTCCTTCACGCTTATCCAAGGAGTCGTTTCTTAAGGAAGAATACCTACCTATACATACACTAATTTTAGCTCTGCCGACAGATTTTCTGCAGTACCGAGTTTTTCCTAGAAGTGGTTTGTTAAGTGCTGAAGGTATTCCATCCAGAGAACTTATGGCTACATAGTATACTGTATATACACCACCAGGAGAACCAGTACGGAGTAAGTTCAAGGCTTATATCTTGTTACAAACAGATTTTTCTCGGGCTACAGTGTTTAGGTCAGAAAGCTAACCTTCTTGGATGTAAACCCGAAAGATACGAGCATCATTAAGGGCCATAGAATCACAGGCCCCATTTCCTGTCCCTCGTACAGCGGTCCAATTGTGGTCCTGGGGGGTGAGGAAAGGATTTCATCTGGTGTACGGAACTGCCTCCTGCTGGTGTCTCATCTCCAGGGATGTTTACAAGGGATGTGGAGTCAGAGCTCTAAGGAAACTGACGTAACGAGGCTTAAAACAAACCCTCTGAGTTTTCATTGAGGCTTAGAGGATGACCTCACCTTTCCTGTGTCTAAGGATTTCAAATTTGCATACTGAAATTCTGCTTATAAATATTGTGGAGTACTCGTGAAGCGTGATTGTGAAAGTGCTATACACGAAGCGTTAGCTTTCTCGTTGTTAAGCCTTAAACCATCATAGGCCTAAGATTCGCTCGACTTATTAAGTACTACAACAACAACAACAAAACACCTCTTAGCGATAGTGCCTAATTCTTGGGATTTATGTCGTGTTAAGCCGGACTTAACGAGCTGATAAAATCACTGGTGGTCTACAGTACGATATAAATACAGATCTGACAACAGTGTATCATATACGATGTTCCAGGTCACGATACGGAGGACATAATGTCATACAAGCCATTATATCTGGTATTCGAGCTGTTCTAGTGCTAGACCAATAATTGGTGCTAATTTGTTGATATTTCGACAAGTGTACATAGAGCTGTTATACCAGCGTTTAACTGGCATAGGTCTACCCTTTACGTAACCTCACTTACTAGTATTATAATAACTCTGTTTGAAAACGAATGCGTTGTCTACACTTCTAGAACGTGTATTCGCTGAGGACATTACAGCTAGAGTCGTGCCTCGGTCATCGGATACCTCATTGTTTTAACAAATTGTCGTCTGACAGAGTTTTGGTTTCGGGAACTAACTCAAGCCATCTTTGTCCCTTTATTTAAGTCAAGTGCTGTGTTCACTTGACCGGTGATACAAGGCGGTCCAGCAGAGGCCTCTCGCTGAGTGGACACTATGTACAGCTCTCATAGAAACTAGGGCAGTAACTGACCAATATGACGACTATAGACAACAAGTGACTGTGAAAAAAAACTTGTTGAAAACTTTCCAAATTTCTCTCAGAATTGCAAAAGGTTTGAATTATTTGGAAGAGAAAGTCGTAGCAGATCAAGATAATCTTGTTTCTGAGTTTGGTTTCAAGAATAATATACTGAGTATCTATTTTAACTAAAGCTTCCAGAATGCCTCAGACAAAGGACTTCAGAAGAGAGACCGGTCGAGACGGGGTATCGGTTGATACAGCATCATCATATCTATGTAGGTGTAGTTCACTTAATGGGGAATCCACTGGGGCTAAAGTGTCCAGTCCCATTTCTTCCGGTAGACAAAGACTACATGGCGACCGCAACGATTCCATAGAAAATATACATCGCCATAGGAGTATATTATTTAGTTCTGTGTATCAAACGTGTTTGATATTAGCAAGTTTATTGTGTTTAATAACGCTGTCCCTTCCAATTACCGAAGCAGCCTCTACCTACCCTAGACGAACGTCCAAGACTATCCAGCAAAGTGCACTGGTAAGTATCCATTTATAACGTAACAATGAACTCAAATTTACGGTCGTTTCCCAAAAATAATGTTAACTTCTTTAAGTTGCATTTAGAAGATGGGATGATAAAATAACTAGCAAGACTTTATGGGTTTTCAACGTTTTGCATTTATTGATACGCAACGTTTCAGTGCAGATACTAGCACCGTTCTCAAGCTGAAAGTAACGTTCTTTAAATTCTAAGGTCTGATCTAATAGTTATGAGTTTGTTTTTAATATCAATTGTTATTAAGACTCAGGTACTGTGTAAAATTGATGTTTTATAAAACTAAAAATATGCCTTATGATAAACTGATAATGAAGCATATTATGGTCCGTAATTAACCAATTAGTGCACAGGTATTGGGTAAAATTGATTGTTTAACTATTATCCAGTCAGGGTACAATATGGATGCAGGTAGCACCGTTTTACCTGAAATATTCTGAAACTCCGAAGCCCGACGAATGGGAGGGGCGAATTCCAGCATATCTGCCAATATATAGTTATCTTGAATAAGGTGCCAATAGCAGCTTGTAATATACTGCAGATTGTGTATAAACTATCTTATGGTGTTTTCGTTTAAATAGTTTACAAAGCATGGAAAGGTTACCGACTATATCAAGTTTGCATAGTTTGACACTTTTAGAAGTAATATTGAATTTATAGTCTGTATATGCATAGTATGGCTTAAGTTATGGAGTTCACAGTTTTAACAGTTTATAGAGTTGACAGTTTATGTAGTTTACAGTTTATAGAGTTTACAGCTTATTGAGTTTACATACTTTTGCAATAGAGTTTACGTAGTATGGAATACGGAAAGGTTGTTTGGAAGCTAAGAAAGGTTAGTACATATATAAAGCAAAACATTTTAATTAGTAAACATCCCTGTGCGAGTGTGATTTATTTTTTGAAATATAAATAAAGCAAAGAATGTTTATTGTTTATACATCGATACATTCATACTACACCAAGATGTATCCATGTATCACACTGGGTTTAATCTTAGTTACAACCGCATTTAACGTATGCTTGTGTTTACGTGTCACTCAGCTGCCATTGGCTCGCTTATACTGGTCGCAATGTTTAGTTTAATTGGGTTTGAAACACGTCACCAATGACTCAAGGCCTTTCTCCGATCCGCCGTCGGATATCAACCAGGACTTCCTTTGACAAATCGTCTCATAGCAGCAGGCCCTGATTTGACAAGCACATACCCATTGGAAAAAAAGATAACCGACAAAAATTTCACAATCGTCATCTAAAATATTATTCAACATATGAATTACATATAATACCTTGCAGGGAGCCAACAGACGCCCCGTAGCCTTCATTCATTTCAAAATGTCTTGGAAAGATTTTGCCTGAATTGTGTTTGTATGCTTTTCCGGGAGCGAAAATAGTCAAACTTTCTTTGACTCCATAATCTATATATGTTATATTTTTAATGTAAAGTAAGACAATTTTGCTTGGCTTTGAACTCTGAACGGATTGACTCTCTCCCCCCCCCCAGCTAAGGGCTGTATGTTTCAAGTCTTGTACATCGGTAATTATTATACGTGTTCATGTTTTGCCTAGAATAAATAATAATAATTAAAGCCAGTAGTGCACCTTAGTGCATTGTGTCTAAATCACCCTGGAGTCCATCGCCCTAGAGGCTATATAAGTTCCACTGAACGCGACGTTAAACACCAAACAACCAATCAACCTAATTTAAGTCGTTGATTATTATACCACAGATGTTCTTTCAGCTATATACTGTTCCCCGACAAACGTGCTCTCCGCTGCCACTCATTTCTGTGCTACATGCTGCCCATATGGCTATAAGGGGTGAATCTAATACGCAAAGTCTGTTTTAATTCGATTGTTTCATTTGCGATGTTATCGCGTTATGTGCGTTTTTTTAGAAATGTCGAATGAGGATCGTCTCTTCTTCGTTCTTAAGGGCACCGTCTTAAAGCGGAACGCCGTGCTCAATTGGTTGTCATGGAAACGCGCCATGCAGCCGAAATATTGTTATCCAATATGTGTTTTGTGCGCAATCAGAGATCCATTTCCATTTCCGGTGTTTATCGATTTGTCTGTGGTTGGTTTTCTTCTGTGCGTTAACGATTAGAATAAACACATGTAGCGTTTGACGTTTGTTTGATATCAATAATCAAACGATTCCTTTATAGGAGACCTTTTGTTAAAGCGAAATGAGAGTTATGCCAATTTGTGCCGATCTCCTTTCGAGCGTTTCTTTGAGTAAAATCTCTGCTGCTGGTATTGTCGCCCTCTCTCTTTATCGGTCTAATTATTTTTATAATTTATTTTGTTGGACATGTTGGTAGGGACAGTTGAAACTCAAACTGAAGTTCACAACCGAGATTTGTCACACGTTTCTGTAAACATTACAAACTTGAATGTATTAATCTGCCTTTCCATCCTAAAGAAATACACCATATTTGTTCTCATTGGATATAGCCATAACATTGATTTAATTCGATGAATTGAGTCTTGCTTTACCATTATATCATTTAAACCGGGACCCTTTGTACCCAGTACTGCAGTAAGCGATAATGCCCTCTTGTTAATGGTTGCTTTACAGATATCCGTAATCCATATATAATGGTCTTTTTAAAATTTATTTTAAAAATGTCAATTATCGATTAGCAGATAATGTGCTCAAATGGCGGACACAGATGAACATTCTGTCTAGTGGTACATTATAGGAACCAAATGCATCTTCGACACTTCGCATTTGAGTCATCAGCCTACATGTGGTGCCACCATCGGGACTATCAGTTTCAAAATCGTGTTTGATGTCACTCAGACACAGGCAGGCTATATCTATCGTTATCAGCCCGGGATTCAATCTGGGTGGCCAATCAGCGGGCTTTACGGTCTATCTCAGGGCGGAATGATGTAATTTATTGCACAGAGGATGGATTTATAGCGGAATGATCTTGTGTAGATCAGTGTGATTCGCCCGGGGCAGCTCAATGATTCTGGCGCCCCTTCTCTGTTCTTTTACAATAACACTGAAAACGGGCCCATGGCTTTGATCGTAACCAGAAACTAAGACTCCATTGTACTGGACTAACCCGGTGTCTGCTCCGAATTGGAAACTAGTTTACCCGCTCGTCTGGCGGGGTAAGCTTGTCGTTTCGGAGCTCCCATAAGTCTGGTTAATATGTGTTCTATTATTGCAGCAACTCTGAAACAATACATATGTTCTGGGAGTATTGTCGTGTTGTTTTACTCAGGACTGGAGGAAGATTAATTTACAAGCAGAACAAACCACTACCCAGTTTAGGGCTATATTAATTGTGGGGCGCAGACGTCATGGATATAAATGAAAATAACATTGAGCATTAAATACACTAATCAATCAATGAATCGAGCAATCAGTCAGTCAATTAATCAACCAATCACTCAATCAACCAATCAATCAAACCACCAATCAACCAATCGTTAAAGCGATGAATCAATCGATCAACCAATTAATCAACCAACCGGTCCATCAATCAATCATTCAAAGACCCACGCCAATCAATCAATCAGTCAATCAGCCAAGTAATCAATGAACCAATCAATTAATCAATCACTCGTGCAAGCAAGCCATCAACGAATAAAATCAGTCAGTTAATCGAAAAGTCAGTCAATCGAAAAGTCAGTCCCTAACATTATTATAGTCATTACTGTCAAGTATATATGGAGAAGGAGCAGTTCTATGGAAAGCAAGTTTGAAACATTGATTAGGAATCACATTGAACTGTGGACGCCGTTTTGGCTGGCTGTGTCAGAAATGTTATATATTAGGACACAGGTTTTTGTCTACAAGCAGGAAAGGGTGTGATGGGCGAACAAGTTAATATTGTTTGAGTTGAGTTGTTTGTCAAAATATACGCCCTTTAAAGCAGATGGATATCATGCCGAAAGAAAAATGCTGATAAAGCTATCTGAGACCATTGCAGTGCGATAAACCAAGGCACTGTGTTTTATTGAGAAATCTGGTAATAAATAGTAAGTTACATAACGAAACATAAAAGACATGGTTCGACTCGGCCACTCGTGTATGTAAACTGATGTCATAAGCGTTACCCGCATTGTAAACTGTCTGTGAGAGTATATATTTAACTTTGGTTCAACCCGTTATCATAGATCTATATACTTCAACACTTGTCTCTGAGAGTTTCTCTAGAATATGAGCCGAATTGTCTGTTTTAATCAATCGACACCTCTGAGCTCATGTGATTAACTATTAGAAATATACCTTTACAAAAAAGGGTATTATTTAAGAGGGAAAATGTGCTATTTATTTGCATTCAATTAAGCTCCTTTTGCTAATGGTAATTTGTTTTAAGTATGATCATCCTGATTTTACTTAACTATGGAGGAATATTATTTTTCCAAAAAAGCAAAACAGTTAACATCTTTCGGTGGTGGTGTTGGGATATTGCAATATTGGGTATCGATCTAAACACGGTGACAAACACCATCATCCAATCAATCCATCGATCGATCGATGGACTATGAATCAACCAATCAGTCGATCAGCCAATCAAAATATGTAAGTGAATCAATCGATCGATCTATAGATCGATCAATACAATCAATACGAGAGGTTTGCATCAATACAGTCAGTCAGTCAGTCAGTCAGTCAGTCAGTCAGTCAGGCAGGCAGGCAGGCAGGCAGGCAGTCAGCCAGCCAGTCAGTCAGTCAGTCAGTCAGTCAGTCAGTCAGTCA
>JAVFBX010188014.1:0-13710 GCA_034783855.1 Mopalia kennerleyi | reverse complement strand
CCCCCCCCCCCCCCCAGTATCCTTAAATGAGTGTTATATGACTTTACGTATTAAACGATGACTTTGCGTGTCCGGTGTACAGGGGACAAATCTAATACCACATAGCATTTGTTAAAGGTAATATCAAAAGATAAGGGGCGATAAACAAATCGTCTTTGAGATGAATCTTCCCTGCACAGATTTTGTCTATGTTTACTTTGAAGCCAGTTGGAACTGAAGATTTTACGATTTAAGCGACAGACACCCTGAGAAGAGGTAATGACCATTTACATGGTATATAAAGTATAGTTAAATATGTAACAAACAAGATATTCAGTACGGGCTAGGAATTAAGCAAACTACAAACTGGTATGTTAGAGCTATACAGAATAAGAGAATAAGTACTACAACCTGTCTAATACAGAGACAAGCTTCTCCTCCATTCCACTCTCGTTACACGTTTGGAAATCGGACATAGTTATCGGCTGTTGTAAGAGTGGCATGACCATTGCTAAGCTGGCCTTGGATGTCAGCATGAGCGGCTCCTGTCCTAGTGCCTATTTATCCTAGGCAACTTTAGGGAATATTTTAGGTTCTAGTTTTATTCCCTATGACATGCTCTTTGGAACGTAAAGTATACATATTCTATATGCCATTTTGACATTTGATTTATTTATTGTGTTATAAGCGATTTTTCACTAATTGTACATAAGCATTGTTTTATGACTGTTTGACATGTGACATATCTTGGGTTTTTGCATTGAATTATATATTTAAATGTCTATGACTTATTCTGTTAGCACTCAGCATTTTATATACCTGAATTAAAAATCATCTAACACCCCTAGTTATACAGGTTTACGGAGAATGATAATGTCTTAGGGTTTGAGGAATCCACAAATAGCATACATTGGGCTAATTATATTTCACGCGAAAACTTATGTTGTACGATATATTTCCCAAAAGAACACCCAGATCCTTACAGATCATGGCGCTTACTTGAACGGCTTGACTCCCCTCAGTTTCATCAGAACATATCGTACCCTTATCGGATGTTCCAAAGTGGAAGTTTAAATTTCGGGGGTTATCGCCCTTTGCTGGAACTGATATAGACCGACCTAACAGTTTAATACTCATTACATCGGATAATGTTTATTGAATTAATCAAATGATGTGTTACGGAAATGTACACCATATCAAATGTCTAATATGACAGTATGCATGAAGGTTGTGTAACATCAATATAATTCCAGGCGGATGTTCAAAACTTTGTTTGAACAAACTAGCTTGTTCAGTAACGAGTTGTGCTATGTACACACGCGAGTATAGAAGACCTCCAGCAGTGGTATTTATACAGGAGGACAGGGATGTTTCTTGGAGTTGAAACAATGCTTTCTGCGCCGCATTTCCTTTTTAAAAAAAAGCAGCACGCAAACACGCCACAAAGAGCTCAAACAAACCATGATTAAAAGGGTATCACCGGATATAGAACATTACAAGTGTCTCTCTTCAGTGCATTAAGAACGTCCTTATTTTTATTACTTACTTTTATTACAGTAGTCTGTGCAAAACGCACGTATTTAATAGCTGCACTGAAGCCTGTAGTAGAGCTCCCCATTAAAGCTCCATTTGTAGAGACGTATATCCATTATACTGTTGTAATAATGAACAATGAACTCTATAGGAACGGGGTTTTATTCCGAATAAAAACTTTCTTCTAGACATTTCTGAGATTTACAATCGTCTTATAACCGTTCTCCAGCTGGCTGCTCACAATGGTTACCACTCCCAACCATCATTGTTAATACCACTATATTGTCACTTTGTAGCGACGAATAATAAGTATCATGACCAGCCCTGCTTTGCAAATGTACATCCAAAACGGAATATAAAAGCACACAAGATACATTGTTTCAATGAGAAAAATCGAAACTTCAAAACACACCAGACTCATAATTTTATTAAATGGCTGTTAGACGATTAAAGTCAATGTCCAAAACATATATTGCTTCAGGAAAACAGATTGATTTCATATACTTCAACAGGCGTAGGGATACGAGGGAGCCCTAGTACTACCAGAGCTAAGGGGCAACATGAAGCCGATCCGTTTGTGATGTCTTTGTACATGTATTTCGTCCTCTGATTGTCCTGAATTACTCAGTCTTCGATTGGATCAATATTCGGTTGGCATTATCGCATCACTCATCTTAAAAGTTATTGAATTTTGGAACAGCCGTAAAATACAGACCTATTTTGAATGAATGGGCTTCGCGCGATGAATGGAAATGTCAGGTCTTGTCTGTTAAAATGATGACAGACAAATCAGTGCCAGGTATCCGCTTCAATAATTCCTCTTGATTAAGCATTTCAGGAACGATATCCTTGTTAAGTGTTAACCACGCTAAACGCAAGCAAGGCGCCTGTCCTGTAAGTTTACCCTTTGTCGATTGGAGTTTGGTAGAAGGCTTTCCTAATCAGACAGAATAAGTCAGTTTTATCTTAACAGCCTTCTGAAGCCAGGGTTTAGAAATAACTGGCCATCATCTAGCTGCTCTATTATAAACTCACCACAGTCGTGGTGACATGAAGTGTTTTCAACCCGAGGAACCATACATCGATTTTACCGACGTTATTAAACTAAATATGAGAGCCATTTCCAAAAGCCTCGAGTTACAGGAACACTCGATGGTGATAAAAACCAGATGGTGAGTAATGGAAGGCCTTTTATAATTGTTCTCAGTTTAAATTAAAAGTTCCACGAGAGAGTTGACAGCCATTCAACCCTGTTATGCATGCCCTCTTTTTTTGGTTGGCAAAATTACACAATAAGGCAACATTTTAATCTGGATTTAAATATATCAGACATACGTTTAAAAATAGGCGAAACACAAATAGAATAAATTTTAACAAACAGAACGTTTCGTCATCAGGAGTGAATGGTATTATAGTATTAGACAGATGAGTAACATCACCGGAGAAACAAATATAATGAATGGTGATGATACGATCTAGTGGTGGAGAGATGCAATACATCAGTCAATCAAATCAAGCTCTTCAGTGCCTTTGAACCCATTTTCTAATCTAATTCTAAGGCATGTAATCGCTGTCATCGACGCTAAAATGTAGGCAGGTTTCGTGCCTTGCTGATGTAATTTAGGTTCACCCAAGACTTCATCTGTAAGAAAATTTGGCAGAAGAAAATGTTCTGTGTTTCAATCTCCCTTTTCACTCACATTACCAGACTGTCTCCATTGTACAGACAGAGGGATTACATAGCACCAAAGTACTATCTGGAATAGCGGTACCTTAGACACTTCATTCAGTCACGCTATGCTCACACCAGATCAACCAGTTCCTTGTCCACATCTGGATGTCTGGCGGCCCATCCGTCGACTAAAGGCATCATTGGAACTTTTGTCAACGGAAACCTAATTACTTCACGATGGGCTTTATAACCTGAAAGGGCTGGTATGACCTGTCTGAAAGGGCTGCCTGACCCGTCAGAATGGACTAGTCAGACGCTTAAAGCAAAGTCTTCCATTAAGCTAAACGAACGGTGTGTCTTTCCAGAAAGCATCTATGTCCTTATTAAAGCGCGAATTGTCAACAGGAGATTGTGTCCACAGAATATTGAAGCACGATTAGCATCAGTCGGTATAATACATTTTTTTTTAATAAAAGTATACTAAATGATAAATGCCATATCTACGGCAAGAAATTACAGATTTAACGTATTTTGAATACTCAGGTTAGTGTATACAATGCGTAATTGTGATTTGTAGTCTAGGATTTGGTCTATCTCATGCCCCATTCATTTCGCTTGAGTGTGGTGACATTAAACACCATAATCCATAAACAGGCCACTGAGTTTCCATTTTTATCTTAATTTATATAAAAAAAAGCAAAACTAAAATTACATAATTATTTGAAAACTATGAAAGTATAAAAGTCGCTTTGACTAAAATAAGACTCGACGTCACATCATTCATTAGTGGAATTGCGATCTCCATGCTTCACGTTAAAGGACATATACCCGTCTAAACAAGTAATTTTACCTGACATTGAACATTTACCTTATCAAAGTGAAGCCAGACTTGAAACTATGCTAACGACTCCACTCTGTATAACAGCTACATTGCCTTTCAAATAAGAGGGAGATATCTATCGTCATGCAGTTAACCTACATTTGTACTTCCTCATTGATACCAGATCATGTTTCCGGGGAAATGCTGATGTTTTTCAGATCTTAGAAGTATCTGGTATGCAAATGGTCTCTTCGTTTTGATTTTGGAATTCCACCCAAAGTGTCTGTCTGACAAATGGAAGCAAGTAACCGTTTTAAGGATGTTGACAGAACTTTCAAATGACATCATACTTACAGCGGGAAAACATATGTAATGAGATATTTCAATTAAACGAAACATAACACTGTAAGTGGCATCTGATACCCCGTGTTTGTTCACTTAATTCGGAACAACTAGCCAACAATGTGAATGATAATTCTGCGAAAATAAATTACTTTGAAAAGTACTCAATCGGCAATAACTTTCCTCCAAAGATGACGGCGAAAAGATACCCTCAACTAGAATGCTCAAATCGTACGACTGACAATAATATCTGAACTCAAACAAAGGGATTAATTCCAATCGCCCTCCAATTCTATAAATGGGGAACAACAATGATCACTAAATCACACTGAATCAAGCTACTGCGGTAGGTTTAGAACGATAAACAACGACGGTCTACTTCAAAACGTGCATATCGCCTAGCAGCCATGAGGTCTCCACGAACAAGGCCCAGTCAGGCATTGATTTATATTTTATACCCGGTAAAATCAAATCCGAAATCACCAACCCTATTTGATTCAATGGAAGAGAATACCGGTTCATAAAAAAGTGAGCAGCAATTGGTAATAGTTTTCAATTATTCCACGTAGATATGCCTGGAGGTGTGTTTGTTTCCCCGGACAAAATTACAAACCACAAAGGACTAAATCTCTTGGTTCTCATGAATTCCAAAAACGAAGGCGGAGTAAACAAATGCTGATCAAGAAACTAAAGATATGCCATTAACTGTCTTTACACCAACTCAACAGATCGAACCGACGAGTATAGATTGTCAGGAAAGTCTGACAAATTGTTGTTGGACACATTTAGAGACAAGGCCTTCTCAACCGATATGGTGATATCGAGTGTCACTAAGAGCAGACTGTCCTCAAACACTCGTCTCAGCTACTCCGGTTAAAATAACTGTGAAATATTACTCGCGCTAAGAAGAGTGACCTAAGTTTCAACAAGAAAGTAATCTGGTAGATAGCGTATCATTAAGTGAATTTTCTAAACTGATATATTGATTCTATACCATGTATTTTCATTGAGCATTAGAGAAGCGAAACAAAATCCAACACAATTAAGATTCTAATACTTAAGAGACTTTAGTGTGTACTTTTTGTGCCTCCGAACAAAAACAAATGGACAATTAAGACGTGATGAAAGCAAACGTCATTTCTAGCAGAGCTGCTTATTGTGTAAATGTATGTATTCCATTTTAATCCAAAATGAATCTTAATCTGTGTGTGTACACGATATAAGCCATAGAGCTTACTGTGTACTTATTGTGACAATAAAGTTTTTAAAAAAGCGTCATAAACTTTAATATTCTATTTGCACCCTGTTATAGAATCCTATAGAAGTTTTTCGTAAGAGACATCTAATATAATATATAGCTAAAGCGGTTATGATGCTGACTGCTATCGTCTAGGATAAATCGGGTACTGTAATAAAGAAGATATCCGGTCCATGGCGATGCTGTACCTCGCCTTCTAGCAAAGTAAGACGGTATTCGGTCCTGTATGCAAGCCTCGGGGCGGTATACATTGCTGGCTGAAATCCTTTTACTTCACATATATTCCTGACATTAACTAACAGTAGAGATCGCGTGTTAACAACTGATGATATTGCCACCTATTAGCATGTACTATTTATGTTCTTGGGTGGCCGGTGCCGTGTGTGCCAATGTTGTCTTACCGCTACATAATACAAACGGACAGAACCTTAACAAGAAATTCACGCATTCACGGATTCCAGCACATACCCAAATGTCAGTCTGTCTTGTGTGAGACATGATAATAAGAAAAAAAACATGATTTACATAAATGAATTTGCATGTTAATCGAGATGCCTGGTTCCTGCCAATAATAAACATACTGCAGCTCAACGTGACAAACTCTTATTACGGGACATCACTTCCAATTACAGGTCAGCACTCTCCTAAAATATCTCAATTAAGGCTTTGAGAAGTTGATAACAAGACCCTGACAATGTTAATAAAGAATTTTCTTAACTGCATGCAATACTAATTTATGTATTCCCAAGAAGCACCAATGGATAACAAGTGACACTGTTTTATAAAAAGTAATACTGTTTGTAGCAGGTAGCACTTTTGATAACAGGTAAGACTGTTTGATAACAAGAAACACGGGATCCAGTCTGTCTTTCAACCATCTTGAGTCACACGATGTGGCTCTGGCAATGGAGGGGATGTTTTACGAGGTTTCCTCCCGGGTGTCTATCGCAATTAGGCAAGGAACAGTTTGAAGTGGACAATCCGTCGATATATATAAGGGAAATACACTTGAGTACGGCATTAAACGCCAAACAAACAAACAATCAATACATGGGTATTTGTAATTTTTTGCAATACGTGCATGCTGCATAGCCATCAGTTGCTATTTTAAATGTAAAAAACAACAGAACTGCTTAATAACAAAAGTGACTATGTGTATTAACACTGTGACGAGTGACATTGTGTGATAATACGTGATTGTATCATAATTATCCTTTGGAAATAACCGCAAAAATCACGAGAAGATAAGGGTTGCAATTTTTCCTTAACACAGTTTATATGACGTGTGACATTGTGTGATGGTAAATGATTGTTTGATAACAATATATCATTACTAGTGAATCCAGTCAATATTTGTGCAAATTTGTAAAATTCTATCAAAAATCGCTAAGAATTCGATGCAGAAGACCGTTAACTTTGATGATAAAACTTGACTATATTATTACAAGAGAGGTGTTTTGACAATCAATTAAATACATGGAGCTACCTGGAGAGGATTAACGGTCTGCATATACGCCTATCAATAGTTTTCGTGTATTGTAGATTGAGCACTTATTCACTGGCGCCCCATGAGGTAGATTGGTGTTAGTCTAAGAAGAGATTAATCACAGCTTGAATGGAATTCAACTAGCATTTGACACGATCAGCTCTTGTCAATTTTATAGAAAAACTGGTATATTTCACAATATATATACATAATTATTTGCGAAACATACATAGAATGGGTCAATTCGATATCATAAACAAGTTGTGAAAGAAAAAGATTGAATTACTTCAAAGAACTGAGCATTAAAGAGGTAAATCTATCGTAAAATAGATCAGAAATACATTTTACCTGTTTTCTCTGCTTTCATTTTTCAGTGTACAGTACTTGGGAAAATGCCTACTTCTCGGCTGTTATTATACCTACAGACCTGATTCTTTGCACATTTCATCTCAACATATTGAACTAAAAAACGGTAATTCAGATTTTTAATATCTTTGTTTGTTTTTTAGATAAAGTTATAAGAAGTTGAAATTTCACTATTTTAAACATTATTTACAAATTATTGTTCCGCAGAAAAAGAGCATTCATAATATATATAAATGTGTTTCAAAATTCACAGTAGTTTAGAAGTAACACAGGGAAATGTAAAAACACCCATGACTTCTTGTATTACCCTGGTTCCAAGAAGTACTGGAACTCTCTCGGAGTAAGCCTGTCCTGGAACCACGAGAGCTAACGTTTTTATGTCAGGAACATATCTTACTCCCACGTTGATTTCCACATATCTATTATAAGGTAGTCTATTCCCATCTGCCACCTCAACGTACAGCAATTCATTAAGGGGAATAACTCTGATATCCGGTAAATTTTCATGTAAGAAACTGGTCGAAATAGTACTTACCTCTGAACTTGTGTCTAAACAAGCCGAAGTTTCAACTCCGTTTACAGCTATCGCGGTAATTGTCTTCTCACCAATTAACCTATCCATAATCCCGTCCTCACTTGGCCATAAAGGTGATGGTCCGCCTAACGTTCGCCCCTCGACGCCGGCGGTGTGTCGTTTCCCTCATTTCTTTCCGGACACATTCGTTTAACATGTCCCTCTGGGTTGCAATGATAACAGATTACCGTTCTGTGCCTGTTTTCCAACTGAGAAACCCTATCCCCCAAGTTTGTCATTTTCTTTAAAACCTCCTCTATTTTATTTAAAACTTGGGTATTGCTATCCTCTGTCTTTGGAACTTGAACAGCCTGTTTAACTGGTTAAGGGTGTTTCATATTCTCTTCAACCCTAGTCTTACAATCGGTCAACACCGATCTGGCTGCTATTAATAATTCGTTAAAGGATTGTCCCGAATCAAATCTATGACGTATAGCAGTCCTAATGTCGTTATCTCTCAATCCACTCCAAAACTTAGTTCTCAGCATATTCTGACTACCCAACAGAAAATGGCCCTTTTCCTCAGCTAATCGTACTAACCCCTCTAATCTACAACCCCATACTACGACATTTTCACTTTCTTTCTGATGTGCACGACAAAAATCTTCCATCAATGCTTCCGCAGTAAGTACATTGCCAAAAATATTTTCAAATTTAGATAACAGAGCACATACAGTAATCCCACTACCTAAATTCATCATGACGCTACTGGCCGTTCCCTTCAATGATCTTCTTATGGCTGGCATGACTACATTCTCTGGGTATCCTTCGGCTATTAAGCTACTAACCTCATGTTTCCACTGTAAGTAAGCTACGTCCCCTTTATTTTCATCACCCGAGAAATTTGACACGCGGCACTGCGATGCAGCAGCGTAAAGTGGCGCGGCTTCCTCAATACTATTCCTCTGACGATTAGTTACCGATTCGCTTGCAACATGTAACACATTAGCCTCATTATGACTTGTTGCTCCTTGGCTAGCAATATGTGTATCCTTAGATATACCGTCAAGTAATTGTTCACGCTGACTAGTGTCTAGACGTTTTATAAGCTCAATTAATCCTGGGATTTGTCTTTGATTTGATAAGCCACTTACCTGGTTATATTCCTCTGCTGTAGGTTGTCTTACCGTAACAGGTTCGCCTTTGTAATAACGACCATTCAAATTCAGCGATCGCTCTGCGTCATCCCGTGAACTATAGGAAATATAGCACTCACCTTTTTCCTGATCTGGGATAATAACTTCACTCACTTTCGCTTCTTTGCTAAAAAACTGACCTACATCTTCCCCGTCTATGGGAACTTGCAGCCCTGTCACCCACAAACCCACACTCCCCATATTGGTATTTGATCTATCAGCTCAGACTCGGTAATGGTATGCAAAAAATATAGCTATCCCGAATATAAGTCTTTCAAAATGTTCAAAAATTTACGGTACAATTATCAAAAACAAAATGAAAATATTTCCAAATACGTTGCGAAAAATGCTATGCAAAATATTCTACACAAAAAAAAATATTTCCTATCAACAATCTTAGTAAGTGAACAACATCCAGATCTTCTAATGTCACTAAACAATTATTTGAAAAATAAAACAATCACAACCTCTCTTCTGAGAATATGTTGTAGAGGAAAAAACAAAAGTTTGAATGCTCTATATATGTGAAGAGTTACAAAAACTATAAGCAATCAAAACAGCTCAAGTCACTTTACAATTTACATATCAAACAAGTATGCTAAGTTTGTGTGTGGGTAACTACTTATTAAACAGATCAGTGACATATATTTTATATACATGTGTGTGTGAGTATCTTCGTGTACGATATTCACGAAAAAAACCACGTAATGTGTGTTCCACTAATACGCCATGCTATACAGTATGGAGGAATCATATACTCGTTATCTATACCGCCAATGTATAGAATGCTCACTCTGTCCTTTCTCCGAAAACCAATTCCACTGTCTTCTCTCAAAGGCCAGACGTGATCTATCCCTGGTACTTCTCAGTCCTCTTCGCCCAGTCCCATTTCGGGCGCCATTTGTAACCGGGTGGGTTTTCTGGACAAACGCAGTCAAGTCTTCTCCGTTGTTTTAATGTAACTTTATTTTGAGACGATTTTCATACATTTGTCCACACTTGGACTGGGCATATAGGATTCTCTAACCTGAAATTAGCACCAAAAGAACAACAAATGACTCGTAGAAGTGTAGCTAAACTACCAGCTATATGTGCGCCGTGCCTTCTGCAACGCCCGCCATCTACAGAGTTACGTTATTATTTAACATTAATATACCTTACATTTATATAGTTGCTTCAAAGTTTCCTCACCAAAGTTTTACATAGCAGCCCATTATACATTATTACATTGACAGAATTGTCACAACGATCATCAGCTAATATTAGATAACAGCGGTTTGCTTATCAGTAGTCTACACGTAGTTTACAGGAATCGAGGTCACGTGCTTTCTGCAGCGTTAAATCACTGTTCATGGCCATTGAACAGTGAATCGGCCTTTAACCGTAAATATGTAGATATTATAGTTACATGTTAGCTTGATATTCATAGAAACAACAATAGACAAGTGTTATGTTGCTTACTGACCTGAAATTAGCACCACAAGAACAACAAATGACTCGTAGAAGTGTAGCTAAACTACCAAGACAATAATGAATCTTTTCACAATGGAATTATGCATATCTGTCCTCATTTGGAGACTTGGATCGAGATTATAAACACGAGGTGACATCCAAACAGTGGCATAGCTTTGGGTGACCGGTTGCTATTTAACCCCTCGTCATTCAAGTCCATAATACAGACATTGATACACATAGACTGACAAAGTGAGTTTGGAAGATCTTTTTGTAATAACTATTACCTTTTTTCTTTCCTCTTCTTCTGGCCTTTTTGATACTGCATGTAAAGATAGTCAGCGGTTTTCAAAATCAATAACTTCTTAGCAGATGATTTCCAGAATTGCAAACCTAAAAATATAGATACATATTTTTCAGATTTAGTATATAATTTTATTCTTGATTTTTTGTTGTACACTTTTCTTCTTCCATACTTTATTGAATCACGATTATATACTTATATCATATCGGATAAATTGTATTTGTTTGATTGGTGTATACTAGTAACATTGAGAAGCTGATGTGTCACCCCACATATTACTAGGTTAGTCTCAGTACATGATACGTCGTAATACTTACAATTAACCGAATCCGAATCTGTTATCTCCAAGCCTTTAACATCCTTTAAGGTAAAGTCTTCATCCGAATTTATTGACTCCTTGACCGACTCACAAATATCATTCACACTTGTTTTCCCTTCAGAGATGTTAATATGAACGGCTCCTATCAATAACAAAGGCATACCAAATTTAGCAACTTGAAAAATATGTTTTAGTGAAATGACTACTTCTTTCCCACAAGTCCAATTATTTTAATTCACGTTAAGGGGAATTATAATTTATTTCCAAACAATTACTATCTAAGCATACATGCATTTGAATTAGGTTTTGTTGTCATTTTCCTAAAACGTATAAACCCATATAAAAGACACAATTTAATACAAAAAGCCGGACATGCGTTTGGTGTGCATTCTATGCACATAGGTACTATGTAGTCATGGTTTTTATCAGTTTGAAACTCTCCAGCCTGCTGATCAGCACTATAACCACCTCTCTACAATGAATATTTATTAGTCGTCCCTGGTCACAAATGAAGGCTAGAAAACATATATTACAAAACATCACCCACTTATCAACCGTATTTATTGTTTTAATAGTAAATCCATTATAGCAAGTTCATTATATTAGACAAACGCAAGGATGAATAGCGATAATACGACGGTTTTTTCCTCTTTTTTTTTACATCTAGATTCTTAAGAAAAAGAATACTACAGATTCATTTTAAAATTCTTTATCTGTAACACATGGCCTGAGTTCAGCATCTACTTCAGCTGAAAATAATGTTTCCTTACAACTTCACTTCCCCTTCTCCTTGGATTTTGGTATAATCCTCTATTTTGGGAAGCAGGTCTTCAAAACTGTGTTCTTAAGGCTGAAGCAGCCATTGTACCTGGAGGTGTAGTTTTATCGTCACCCCTTTCTACAGCACAACTGCGCATGAACGAAGTGTCAAATATTCCATCATTTAGAGGGGAAAATGTTCTACGTGACTCGTCCTGTAAATAGAGAGACACAGCAGTTTCCTGCAACGTAAATAAAATCCCTTTATGATCATGTTAGGTCATTAAAGAAGTGTCACTAATACAACGCTATGTATGTGAAATTAGTTCTTTTCAAGTTATGATGGATTGGTTGGTGGTTAACAATGTTCTCACAGCTGGTTTCATTGGAGACTTCTGTCATTCTGGACAACTAAGTACTAAAGTTATTGCAATGTTTAGTTACAATTTTATTACTTGATTTTTATGGGGGCTTCATTGATCAATTTCTTTATAAAGTGGGTGTTTCAGATCGTAATAAAGGTTACTTGACTAATTTGATGACGAGGTACTCCAACACATACACTTGCTCATTGACTCATTTCTCTCATATTATGATGTACCAGCGCAACACTGTGTCAGCACTGGCAACAATACAAGACCGGTAAATCAAAAGAAGCAAAACAAAAGAAGCCACAATAGATCTGCCGTGTCTTTGCTCATGGATTAATATGA
This sequence comes from Mopalia kennerleyi, assembly GCA_034783855.1. Lineage (NCBI taxonomy): Eukaryota > Metazoa > Mollusca > Polyplacophora > Chitonida > Mopaliidae > Mopalia > Mopalia kennerleyi. The sequence goes on along the minus strand of JAVFBX010188014.1, from coordinate 997 downwards.
TTTACCTTAGTACAATACATAGCGGATATTACACAGAGAAGTTTGAATACTTTGCGTCTCGTGGGTTATCTCTTTCAAACATTCAATTTCTTTAATGTTTCCCAATAAGATTGCCATAATATTTATCTGTACGACTGTTGCTCTAACAAGAACTATTTTTTACTTAAAACATGCATTCGCGTGATTCGGTTTTTGCAAAACCTCGAGACTGTTGGTGATCAACCATTTGATTTGTGTGTTTGTTTGATATCTGATTCCGGTGAAAAACCAAGAGTAAATATCGCCCCCCCCCCCCCCCACTCCCCACCCCAATTGCCAGAGTCACAACGTGTGACTCTCTCATATACTTGCCAGACTTTATCCCGTGTACAGTACATCGAAGTAGGATTAGAAAGCGGATTTGCTACCACTAAGCCAAAGCCACGGGCCTCAGCCGTTTGAAACATGGCTGCTTTTGTGTATTTACGATATTAACTGTTTTTCTCGACTTTTTGAAATCAATTCACCTGGTCAATTTCACTATATCTACGTTTGGTACAGCGCAACAAACACGGAAGCACAAATATGTTAAGCTGGAGTGTACAGACGTCACTCAAAAAATACTGTAGTCCGGTCTTCAGACAGGGTCAATGTTCAGAGAGTAAGAACAACAAATACTATAAAACTGCAATCGCATAAAAGGTAAAGTAACCTTAAGTACGGCGTAAAAACCCAATCAAATAAATAATAAAAAACTAGTACATATTCAGGTATATTTGCTAACAATGATTCAAACTTAAATGCACAAAACTACTTTTAAAACGAGAAGGTTGTTGTCAATACATAAACTCAATATTTTTTTTTTGACACGTCGAAATAGACATAGATTTAATATGCTAATGTCGAGCACAAATACTGAAGTGATTGATAGTCTATTGGTTTACTGTCACAATGCTTTGAAAATCAGAATGTCAAAAATAAATGCATAATTATTTTTCCACATATGTATGTAAAATAT